>CAIGRB010004203.1:71852-87577 GCA_903798255.1 Fraxinus quadrangulata | reverse complement strand
TTTTAATAAGGATTTTGGACTAATTTGCACTTTTAAAAAAAATTTGGGAGCATGACTGCAATTAATTTTTTAATTTTTCTTTTCTTTTCTTTTTGTTTTATTTGAACGGAAGGTAAAATGGTCAAAATATAGTGGAAATGACGTTCAGCGCACGAAAAGTGATATGTAAGGGTATAAATGTCAAAAAATGAAAAGTATGGACGGTTTCAAAAATCAACCCCAAATGTATGGACGTTTTGTGCTAATTAACCATAATATTAATATATTATAAGAACAAACCACCACTAGGTAGTTGCTTATAATATTGATATGTGAAATTGGAATATATTTATAACCTCTATAAAGTTGTGTATAAACTGAACATTGACCCAATGGTCCGACATGACTCATGAGTCTATGACTTGGTTGGATCAATGTTCGAAGTGAATTTGATATCTATATATTGTGTTAATCAACGTTGATTAATAAAAATTTCAAAAAAGTTCAAAATTTCTCAATCCTTTCCCATAATGCTCCAAGATAGAACTTAGTGTTTTTATATATGCAAGCTTGATAACAACCTTAATGTTGCTCACACGAAGTCATGCCATTTAGATGTGGATCAAGCTGAGTGTTAAATTAGTTTGATTAGTTAAGTCTATCGTGATTAGGATTGCGATAAACCTAGCGTGCACCTAAATGGAACCAAGGTCGTCAGTCATCATTGTGAGTGTGTCAAACTTTGGTAAATCGATTCGTCCAATCTATTTATTCTTACACGTACAATTACATCAACATTTTACACTTCTAAATTGACATGAGTCAATTCATCTCCCCATAGTCGACCAAATTAATCAAAATTGATAGGTCGACTCGATTGAATTTACTTATTTTAACACCACTAAATCAAGACTTTACTTCCAAATTTCCAATTGAAGAATACTCATCCTTCTAGCTTGGCTCAATTAGATATATTTTCGAAAGTGTGTATATATTATGGCAACCCCTCGAGACATCTAAAAATGCACTATACTATCCTCATAGCAAAGTACACATCGGTCATTATTCTACACGCACCATTTTACTCGCTTGTTTTGACTGCCATCTAGCACTAATGAAGGCCATCCAACGGCTCCCTAAGCGAGTAGGTTTCATCTCATGAAATGTATTGTACCACAATAAACAAAACTCATGCTGCTCAAAAGACGTGACTTCTGACACAAAAGTCAAAAATATCCAAAATGTACAATTTTCTGAAGCATGGAACACCACACATGTTATAATCAGACAATAATATCATGTGCGTAGATCTGCCAGTAAATAATGTACACGTGTACTGCAACCTCGTTTCTAGAGCCGTAGATTCCGCAAAAGATTCCTGTCCTTTCGGCTTAATAGCGGAGTAATGCATATATTTTATAATTTTTTTATGGAAAAATTCCAAATTCCTCAAATGTCAATCCATGTTTGTATAACTAGTTGAGAACACGTTGTCATGTGATCAAGTGTCATTTTTGTTTTAAAAATGAGTTGGGATTTGTTTTCAATGGAAATGAGTGGGACGGGGAAGATTTAAATGTCACGTTAGGTTTACATGATGCTAATAAAATATTGATATCGTGTTAATTTAATTGGACGATAGTTAATCTTGTCAATAACAATTATTGATACATCCAACTTTTGTGGATCTAAATTTGCCCAATGGAGAAGGACATACTTAATTTATTTATTGTTTAAAATCCTTAAGTACGTAACTATCCATAGTATAAATCAGAATAAGAAATGAAGGACTAGTTAATTGTATAATATGTCGACTGTTATAAAATTGATCGCAAGATAATGACATTAATAAAACAAGCAAGAACAAAGTAAGAACACCAAAATTTATGTGGAAATCCAAAATGGAGGAAAAACATAGACAAGGGAGGAGAATTTCACTATAATCAATAATAAATGTGTTCACAACGAGATCTCAATACTTTCAATTAAGATCTAAAACTCTCAAAATATTGTATTAATATTATGACCTCAATATAGATAGCGGGGAATATATACATGCCCTAAAATCTAAGCCCATGTTTGATCCACATTCTCCCCAAAATTCATTCTTTCGATATTCATTTTCAACTCCACATTTTTCAATAAAATAATAATACATATAAATTCCAAAAAAACATTTATTTTTAACCACATATTTTTTATTACATCACATTATAAAATTCATTTCTTCTCAATAATGTACATCAAACACCCCATAAGTTGTAGATGAATAAGACTTCTGAAAACGCGTTAAAACGTGAAACGAGCCAAGGCCGGATAATCAAGTTGCTCGAGCGGATAGCCAACGATAAGTAAGTGACAGCGACGTCGCTCAAGCGCCAGTAGGCGCCAAGCTAGTGCCCAATATCGGGAGAAAATACGATGATGCCTTTCAAACGGTCAGCTAACGACAGACTAGCGAAAATGCGGCGATGCCATCTCCCGAGTGTCAGGCTACCGCCAAGTCTCGGGAGAAAATACGATGACGCCTCTTGAGCGGCCAGCTAATGACAGGCTAATGAAAATGCGACGAAGAATCCCAGAATCATCCAATCACTCATCCAAACTCCGTATTCCAATCGAAACTTAAATCTCAATGTAATTTCGATCCCTTCAAGGCCAATTCAGCTAAAACTCTAATTTCTCAATAAAATTTGGGCCATATTACAACAAATCTCCATATTGAACCAAATTTCAATACAAAGAATCCAAAAAATACATCTCCAAGTAAACATCGCTCCACCTCTTTTAAACAAGCTCCAATGGACTAAATAAATGACAAATACTAACTAAATTTAAGCAATACTCAAACTTAGCAATGAGAAGTTGTTTTATTATCATATCAACAGAATTATCCTTGATATCTACTTTACTCACTACAATATCACCATGAACAATCACATCATACACAAAATGATACATCACATTAATGTGCTTAATCCTCTTGTGAAACATCTGATTCCTAGTCAAAAGGATAGAATTCTGACTATCACATTACACTGTAGAAATCTGGAAGTCTGCACTGATTTCACCAATCAATCATCTCAACCACATAGCCTCCTTGCATATCTCTGTGATGGCTATGTACTCTGCCTCTATTGTAGATAAAGTTACTGTATTTTGCAAAGTAGCTTTCTAGTTGATAGAACAACCTCCAAGGGTAAACACATACCATGTAAGTGATCTCCTCTTATCAAGATCCCCTACATAATCTGAATCCACATACCAATGACTCCATCTGTATTTCTACCAAAATGTAGGCAAGCATTAGATGAGCCCCTCAAGTATTTAAATATTTACTACACTCTTTCCAATGATCCTTGTAAGGATTTGCAATGTACCTACTAACCGCACTGACTGCATGTGCCATATGTAGTCTTGTACAAACCATATCATACATAAGCGAACCAACTGCACTGAATTAAAGAACCTGAGATATATAATCAATATCTTCATCTGACTGAGGACATAAACTAGATGATAATTTAAAGTGAGCAGTCGAGGGAGTACTCACAGCCTTAGCATTTAGCATATTGAATCTTTGAAACACTTTCTCAATATACCCATTTTGACTCAAATACAATCTGTTAGCCTTCTTATCCCTCAAGATTTTCATATCAAGAATCTTTCTTACTGCACCCAAGTGTTTCATCTCAAACTCCTTATAAAGTTGAGCTTTCACTTTTCTGACATCTGCTTTATCTTTGACAGTTATGAGCATATCATCAACATATAAATACAAATATGTAATCAATACATCATCTCTCTTTCTGAAGTACACAAAATCGTCATAACTGCTTCTAATGAAATTATGAATAGTCATGAATGAATCAAGCATTTTATAGCACTGCCTCGACGAATGTTTCAGTCTATACAAGGACTTATTCAACAAGAACACAAAGTTTTCTTTTCCAAAAACTATAAAACCCTCTGGTTGTTGCATGTAAATGTTCTCCTCAAATTCTCTATACAAGAATGCTATCTTGACATCCATCAGCTCAATCTATAAGTCATTCTTAGTCACAACACCAAGTAAAGCTCTAATTGAGTTGTGTTTTACTACTAGTAAGAACATATGTGAAATCAACACCTGAAATCTAAATGTAACCATCTACCATTTGGCCTTATATCTTGCATTTTCAATCCCTGATGTTTCTTCCTTCCTTTTGTCCACTCGCTTGCAGCGAACAACTCTCTTATCTTTAGGTAATTTCACTAATTCCCATGTGTTATTTTTATTCAATGACTTCATCTCCTCCTCTGATTATGGTTTTTTCCCATCTTGGATTTTCACATAAAACTTAGTGTTCTTATTTTGTTCTTGCTTATTTCATTGTTGTAATTATCTTACGACCAATTCACAACATTGGCCAATTTTAATAACTAGATAGATCTTATTCTATTAATTATCAAGGTAAATTTGATTTACAAGTGTATAATTTATCAACCAGCTAAAATGTATGTTCCTAGATAGACATTCAAATTAGATATTTTTACTTATTTTTTCTAACGAGTTTTAAGAAAAATTTGAAAATTATTTATTATTATTGATAAGTACGTTTTATAAATTTACTTAGGCTCGTAAATTTACTTTATATTTAATTATTTGGACGGATTTATACTCATATTAGTGTATATATTGTGTTCATAGGTTGAACCCTAAATTTGGAGGTGATTGTGGTAAAATGAAAGAAGTTTGGTATTAAAAGGATCGGAAGATGGAATATTCGAGTACCGGGATTTTGAAATGAAGAAAGGTGGGTAAGACATTGAAGAGGAAAATGCAGATAAATCAAGATGGAGTATGGAAGTAATAATGAAGAAGTGAAGTGATGGGTTAAAAATCGAAAGGTTAAAGAAGTGAAACGAATAACCTACATGCTGAGAATTGAGGAAATTAGTGTATAAAATTTGGTAAAATATCTCCACGGAAAAAATAATTTATCACTGGAAAGATAATACAATTTGGAGTTCAACATAAAATCAGCGTAAATCCAAAATTCAATAGTATACTAGTCTATATCTAGGAGGCATGATGTATGAATCTGTATCTAATACCCAACAATTAACATAAAAGAGAATTACAAAATATTTCAATCATCTTATAATTAAGATTTTCAGTATAGTTACTACATTACTACGTGCACCTATGCAACTGATCTTACAATAACCAATCATATAAACCGATTGGGCCGCAATTATATAAGCTGACAAAGTTTCAAACATTTCCTATATATTCAATAGCAATTTAGGACAAGTCATTGCTTACCGATAAGTGGAATTTCGAGGAAAATTATGAAATCTTATTATCACAGCCTTGATAATTCCACCCTGAAGGAAAATTATGAACTCATAATATGTTTAGTACACTCAAAACCGAACCCTTCGTAAGAGAATTTTAACACAAAAAATGCAGACAACATCAATGATTAATGGCCCTCGGTTCAAAATTCTCGACAGTAACTTATGTTTGGTCATGCTTTAACTTATATGACAATCTTTTTAGTGCAATACACATTGATACTGAAAATATTCATGCCGCTCCATGTTGTAATCTCATTATAATTCTCCAAACACGTACTTGAAAAGAAACAAAACCCATTTTCTTTTAAGGTAAAGGAAAACAACAAACTAGCTAACATATTTGATAACAAAGATCCCTTAGAAGTAACTTCTTTTTTTCTCTTTAAGCACGGCTAAACATACCCCAAGTAAAATACAGTTAAAAACAGCACCCCATCCCCTCACAATAGAGATAAATTTTCTGCCCACAGGCCACAATATGGTTTGAAACCAAACTGAATTGCAAATGGCAAATGATAAATGAACAATTTGGACTTCCTTGCATGGTATGATTTGATTAGAAAATAACTCAAAAATTGTCCAAATCAGATCGCTTATAAGAAAAGAAAAGGACAGTGAGCAAATACTAATTGTAGGAAAACAAATATGCCAACGTATGCAGTATGTGCACTCAAAACCGAACCATTCATGAATTCCCAAAACTAGCAATATAAAAACACCATAACCAGTACCAAAAAATCCAAAGCAGGCTGGCATGTCATAAAGGTACGAAAACCTATTCTCAAGAAATCTCACCTTCTTTTTAATCTTTCCACTGGTTGGAGTTGGAGATATCGTCGATCGTCGGTCCAATTGGACTTGGAAAAGTCATCGGTGGAGTTGGAGGAGGCGAGGTCGAGCAGGAGTTAATGAAAACGGATTTCCCTTTTTCCTCCTTTAATTATAAATATAAAAAAAAGGGCAAAAAATAGGCTCCCTCCTGTTTTGGGCCCGAGGCGCCGGCCTCATTTGCCTCACCACAGAACCGACCCTGTATCCAATCCTGATAGGTTAAACACTTTTGTGGCTATGATTTTGATGAAACCTTAATTTTTTTTATTAATTACTTATATTTCTATTTAATTCTTATTTTTGGAGTTGATCATATATTGTTCCTTTGTTCCATTTTGACGATTGATCATTATTGGAAACCGTTTCTAATTTATATCGTTTTCGAGAGATTCAATATAAATAAGCACGCGGTAATAAACAACATAGGGTCCTATAATAGAATGAGATATCATTATACTTTATGAAATCATTATATGCTGATATGTGAATTAATGCATATTTATATATTGCTTAATCCTCTTGTGAAACATCTGATTCCTAGTCAAAAGGATAGAATTCTGACTATCACATTACACTGTAGAAATCTGGAAGTCTGCACTGATTTCACCAATCAATCCTCTCAACCACATAGCCCCCTTGCATATCTCTGTGATGGCTATGTACTCTGTCTCTATTGTAGATAAAGTTACTGTATTTTGCAAAATAGCTTTCTAGTTGATAGAACAGCCTCCAAGGGTAAACACATACCATGTAAGTGATCTTCTCTTATCAAGATCCCCTACTTAATCTGAATCCACATACCAATAACTCCATCTGTATTTCTACCAAATGTAGGCAAGCATTAGATGAGCCCCTCAAGTATTTGAATATTTACTACACTCTTTCCAATGATCCTTGTAAGGATTTGCAATGTACCTACTAACCGCACTGACTGTATGTGCCATATGTAGTCTTGTACAAACCATATCATACATAAGCGAACCAACTGCACTGAAATAAAGAACCTGAGATATATAATCAATGTCTTCATCTGACTGAGGACATAAACTAGATGATAATTTAAAGTGAGCAGTCAAGGGAGTACTCACAGCCTTAGCATTTAGCATATTGAATCTTTGTAACACTTTCTCAATATACCCATTTTTACTCAAATACAATCTGTTAGCCTTCTTATCCCTCAAGATTTTCATACCAAGAATCTTTCTTATTGCACCCAAGTGTTTCATCTCAAACTCCTTATGAAGTTGAGCTTTCACTTTTCTGACATCTGCTTTATCTTTGACTGTTATGAGCATATCATCAACATATAAATACAAATATGTAATCAATCCATCATCTCTCTTTCTGAAGTACACAAAATCGTCATAACTGCTTCTAATGAAATTATGAGTAGTCATGACTGAATCAAGCATTTTATAACACTGCCTCGACGACTGTTTCAGTCTATACAAGGACTTATTCAACAAGAACACAAAGGTTTCTTTTCCAAAAACTATAAAACCCTCTGGTTGTTGCATGTAAATGTTCTCCTCAAATTCTCTATACAAGAATGCTATCTTGACATCCATCAGCTCAATCTCTAAGTCATTCTTAGTCACAACCCCAAGTAAAGCTCTAATTGAGTTATGTTTTACTACTAGTGAGAACATACGTGAAATCAACACCTGAAATCTAAATGTAACCATCTACCATTTGGCCTTATATCTTGCATTTTCAATCCCTGATGTTTCTTCCTTCCTTTTGTACACTCGCTTGCAACGAACAACTCTCTTATCTTTAGGTAATTTCACTAATTCTCATGTGTTATTTTTATTCAATGACTTCATCTTCTCCTCTGATTATGATTTTTTTCCCATCTTGGATTTTCACATAAAACTTAGTGTTCTTATTTTGTTCTTGCTTATTTCATTGTTGTAATTATCTTACGACCAATTCACAACATTGGCCAATTTTAATAACTAGATAGATCTTATTCTATTAATTATCAAGGTAAATTTGATTTACAAGTGTATAATTTATCAACCAGCTAAAATGTATGTTCCTAGATAGACATTCAAATTAGATATTTTTACTTATTTTTTCTAACGAGTTTTAAGAAAAATTTGAAAATTATTTATTATTATTGATAAGTACGTTTTATAAATTTACTTAGGCTCGTAAATTTACTTTATATTTAATTATTTGGACGGATTTATACTCATATTAGTGTATATATTGTGTTCATAGGTTGAACCCTAAATTTGGAGGTGATTGTGGTAAAATGAAAGAAGTTTGGTATTAAAAGGATCGAAAGATGGAATATTCGAGTACCGGGATTTTGAAATGAAGAAAGGTGGGTAAGACATTGAAGAGGAAAATGCAGATGAATCAAGATGGTATGGAAGTAATAATGAAGAAGTGAAGTGATGGATCAAAAATCGAAAGGTCAAAGAAGTGAAACGAATAACCTACATGTTGAGAATTGAGGAAATTAGTGTATAAAATTTGGTAAAATATCTCCACGGAAAAAATAATTTATCACTGGAAAGATAATACAATTTGGAGTTCAACATAAAAGTGAATTACAATATGAAGTTGCAGATAAAAAATATGTGCGTTTGAAATTCGATCGTCGGAGCAGAATGCACCTACCCCTAGGGAGCTGGTTGGATCTTGCATGTTAGGCGCTATGTTCCGATTTTGGCCTTGGCATGCTATCCAATCAGTGCCGGTTCTGTGATTTTCGGTGTTCGAGGCGAATTCCATAAATTAGGCCCCCTAAAAACAACGTAAATCCAAAATTCAATAGTATACTAGTCTATATCTAGGAGGCATGATGTGTGAATCTATATCTAATACCCAACAATTAACATAAAAGAGAATTACAAAATATTTCAATCATCTTATAATTAAAGTTTTCAATATAGTTACTACATTACTACGTACACCTATGCAACTGATCTTACAATAACCAATCATATAAGCCGATCGGGCCGCAATTATATAAGCTGACAAAGTTTCAAACATTTCCTATATATTCAATAGCAATTTAGGACAAGTCATTGCTTACCTGATAAGTGGAATTTCGAGAAAAATTATGAAATCTTATTATCACACCCTTGATAATTCCACCCTGGAGGAAAATTATGAACTCATAATATGTTTAGTACACTCAAAACCGAACCCTTCATAAGAGAATTTTAACACAAAAAATGCAGACAACATCAATGATTAATGGCTCTCGGTTCAAAATTCTCGACAGCAACTTATGTTTGGTTGTGCTTTAACTTATATGACAATCTTTTTAGTGCAATACACATTGATACTGAAAATATTCATGCCGCTCCATGTTGTAATCTCATTATATTTCTCCAAACACGTACTTGAAAAGAAACAAAACCCATTTTCTTTTAAGGTAAAGGAAAACAACAAACTAGCTAAAATATTTGAGAACAAAGATCCCTTAGAAGTAACTTCTTTTTTTTCTGTTTAAGCACAGCTAAACACACTCCAAGTAAAATCCAGTTAAAAACACCACCCCATCCCCTCACAACAGAGATAAATTTTCTGCCCACGTGCCACAATATGGTTTGAAACCAAATTGAATTGCAAATGGCAAATGAAAAATGAACAATTTGGACTTCCTCGCATGGTATGATTTGATTAGAAAATAACTCAAAAATTGTCCAAATCAGATCGCTTATAAGAAAAGAAAAGGACAGTGAGCAAATACTAATTGTAGGAAAAAAAAAATATGCCAACGTATGCGGTATGTGCACTCAAAACCGAACCATTCATGAATTCCCAAAACTAGCAATATAAAAACACCATAACTCGTATGGTAGTACCAAAAAATCCAAAGCAGGCTGGCATGTCATAAAGGTACGAAAACAGATTCTCAAGAAATCTCACCTTCTTTTTAATCTTTCCACTGGTTGGGTTGGAGATATCGTCGATCGTCGGTCCAATTAGAGTTGGAAAAGTCGTCGGTGCAGTTGGAGGAGGCGAGGTCGAGCAGGAGGTAATGAGAACGGATTTTCCCTTTTTTCCTCCTTTAATTATAAATATAAAAAAAGGGCAAAAAATAGGCTCCCTCCTGTTTTGGGCCCGAGGCGCCGGCCTCATTTGCCTCACCACAGAACCGACCCTGTATCCAATCCTGATAGGTTAAGCACTTTTGTGGCTATGATTTTGATGAAACCTAATTTTTTTTATTAATTACTTATATTTCTATTTAATTCTTATTTTTGGGGTTGATCATATATTGTTCCTTTGTTCCATTTTGACGATTGATCATTATTGGAAACCGTTTCTAATTTATATCGTTTTCGAGAGATTCAATGTAAATAAGCACGTGGTAATAAACAACATATGGTCCTATAATAGAATGAGATATCATTATACTTTATGAAATCATTATGTGCTGATCTGTGAATTAATGCATATTTATATATTCATAATTTAATTAGATATAATTAAATCCACATATAAGTATAAGATTGATTGACATTGAGAGAGGTTGCTGATATAATTTGATAATTAATTTTCACAATATGCAAGAATTATATATAACGGGTAATTGAAAATTAAATTAGGTTAACAATGGTGAATTTGAGATCCTAGTGTCTTTTGTGAGTTGATTAATTTCAAGACTTTACATATTTATTTTTAATTGCTTATTTTATTAGATAAGTAGATACATAGCATGAAATAACTCTTCAAAATTAAGGGTCCGTTTGATAAATAAAGGTGGAAATGAATTCTAATTCTATTTTAGTTGAAAAATAAAAATCCACCAAATCAATAAGTCGTTTTTCATAGAAAAAAAAAGAAGAAAATGCAGTTTAAAGTGATTGTATCTTGAAATTCGATTTCCATTTCCACGTTGCAATCAAACGGTGAAGTAGAATTCGTTTTCCTCGGATGTGACATTTTTTCATGAAAAATATGGCAATCAAATAGAGCCTAAATGTCCGTTTGATAGGAAATGTGGAAATGAATTCGAATTCCATATTAGTTGGAAAATAAAAACTCACCAAATTCATATGAATTCGTTTTCCATGAAAACAAAGAAAATATAGCTTAAAATAATTATATATTGAAATTCGATTTCTATTTCCACATTGCAATCAAACGACCAAATTGAAATTCATTTTCTTAGAATATGCCATTTTTCAGGAAATTCATTACAATCAAACAGTGCCTAATAGTGTGTATGTTTCTAGGATTAGGGTTAGTTTTAATTAAAGTAAAATTTGTATATAATCATTCATAGTGGATTACACGCTCTTTTCATTATTATATTACTTGTTATCTATTAGTTCACTTGTATGATAAAATTGACAACATCTTGTCAATAATATCATATAAATCATGAAAAATATTTCTAAAAACAAATGACTAGACAGCTATCAAACTTTTGTAAAAGAGAAATGTAAAATTTGTCAACTCTATTTGATTGAGATTTTTTTGTCTTTTTTTTTTTTCCCTAATAATTACAAGAACCTCCTTAATTTATGTCGTGCACCTACTCCATTGGACCGACTAAATATTTTGTTTTATTTTATTTTTTTCTCTCGATGGCTAGTGATTAGGCATTATGTTGGTTGTTAGGCACTACCTTGTCCTTTTCATTGATTTTTTTGTACCAACAAATTGGTGAATGTATACCTTTTTTTTTTTTTTTATAGAAAATAGTCAATTTTTAATCAAATTACGTCTTCGTTTAGCCCTCATTAAAATTATAATATATTTTTCTTTTTTTTATCATATATTTTTCAATAAAATAATATTACACATAATTTGAAAAATTTTCCTTCTTTTTCAACTACTAATTTTCTAACAAAAGACTATTCTAAAAGTTATTATACCAAATAATGGGTGCCAAATGGGGCTACATATATTTTTGTCATTTACTTTTACAAAATTATTTACTGGGACATTTGTTAATATGCAAATCTTGCTTCAAAAAGTTAATTAGAATTATTTTGCCACTTTTTGTGGTATACATCCTTTAAAATTCATATTTTCAAACTAATTTTCATTCATACATTCTCCCCTAAAATATTTATGTACGTGAACTTATAATTTATATATTTACTTTTTTAAATACATATTATTCAAAAATACACTTTTAAAGAAATCTAATTTCAAAAAGCTTACATCAAACATGCCTTATACAAGTTTTTTTTACCAAATATAAAAGATTATTCAATATACAAATAGATAAATAGTCATTTAAGATAATCCATCAATAAATTAAGAAATAAAGGAATATTCATTTAAGATAATCAATCAAGAAGATCTAGATAATCCAAATTAATTATTAGTTCAGATTCATATGGAGAAACAAAATTTATAGTAAACCTTGTTCTATTAATTTTTTGTCATCAACAAAATCCCTAAGAATCTTGGGACTGGGGGACTAACCTTAATCAATGTCACATGATGACTTAATTAACATAAAATTACACAATGAATCTATTCATATAGGTCTACCTTTAGGTATATATTTTAGAAAAAATTGCAGCCGAGGTACCAAACATTTCAATTAATAGTAAATGTTGCCCAAACTTTTCATTTGTACCACCCACGGTATCAAATCTTTAAAAAAATCGCAGCCCAAGTCCAAATAATTGTTCTTGTTAGTTTGACCCCAAAAATCGTCAGTTGACTCAGAAATTAAAAATCTAATAACTTTCTCTAAATAATGTAAGGGCATTTTTGACATAATATATTTCCTCTATTAAATCAAAAATTTTAAAAAAAAACACAAAAAAGAACTACAACCCCCTACCCCTACCCTACCCACCCCCATCTCCTTCTTCCCCAACTCCCTCAACCCACAACCTTCACTTCATTCCGACACACGCCACGTTGTCGCCGCCATGGAGCCCACCACCAAGCGTTGCATAAAGTTTTTGGGCCCAATGGGCCGATCCTCTACTGTGGAGTTTTCTCTGAAGCACAATGTAGACATTTTCTGTCTGAGGTTTCAGTTGGCTCTCTTTTCTTAGTCCACGTCGTTTTCATGGACTTGGGATTAGGGTTTGTATTTGTGGTGATATTATTGTAGTGAGTGTAGGAGGTGGAGGAAGGTGGGGCAGAAAGAAGGAGGAGGCGGGAGGACCAGTCACAGGGGCGGCGCGAGAGTGCTTGCTGCAAGCTTTGCCTAGGACAGAGAAAAGTTTGGTATCGTGGGTGGTACAAATGAAAATTTTGGACAAAGTCTGCAACTAACTGAAATGTTTGGTACCTCAACTGCAATTTTTCCTATATTTTATTTTAAGAATTTTAACCCACCATTAATTTTTTGTATAATTTTGCAGTTCGAACTAATATTCAAGAAGTAAATATGTTGGGCTCGAAGTCTATATATCAAGCGACATAACATGAATATATAGTTCCTTCATTGTAAAGGAATTTTGAAGTGTTTATATTTATGTTAAACAATCTACAAGTTATGAATAATTTTTTCATAAGGGCTATTGTTCGTGCATTGACTCGTTGAACTAGATGTTATTGTGACTTCAAATCACGGTTAGGACACGTTCATAGTAAAAATTGAATAATATGTATAATTTAGTGCATCAAACGTGTCGTTACGTAATGACAAATTAAATTGATTGAGTTGTACTCACTACTTAAGAATGATGGTATAGGACATTGAACAAACTCTCCTAAACAAATAATAGATGGCATGTATACATCAAATAGCTGGTAAGTTTCCACGCTTTCATCATCATGACATCATGTCTGTCCTCGCATGGAAATCCTCTTTAGATGCATCCATCATTTTTCAACAAAAGTGGCAATTTGATTTGGTCAAAATTTAACTCTCCACTTGTGTGTGTTTATTGCTTCATTTTTACATAAAATATATTTTAGAAAAAATTAAAATAAAATTAAGAATTAGGTCATGTTTACTTGGTCTAAAATCAACAACTCTCTCACTTGATTCGATAAAAAGTGGATGTATGGATGGACAACTCAACATATCCACAAGGGGACCATGTGTACCTAACACTATTCTTCGTCAAGCTCAAATATTATATATTTGTCATGACATGGCTCGTGTTATATTTATATATATATATATAACGTGGCTACTCAAATCATTAGCTTATAATGTTGTCTATGATTAATGTTAGTCCTAATCAACGAATTTGAATTTTATTATAAAAATTTGTCAATTCTTGAGATGATTAGAGATTAAACAAAAGAGTACAAGACCTTGATTCTAGTCCTATTATTGATCAACTTAGGTAATTAATTTGACAAAAGCATGTTCGAGAAGCAAAGTCGATGCCCATCAAGAATTTAAGAATCCGACTGCAACCCATTAATGAGAACCCAATCGACGACTACCCTAAAGTTTAACTAACTATTCCAACTCGTAAGTTTAACATTCAGAGACGTGGAAATTTGATAAAATTTTCAACTCAGAATAACACTCACTATTAATTTTCAAATGTGTCAACTAATGTGACCCCAACAAGAATCTAAGAGATTCTCAAAGTAGGTGTACGATCATTATCCTCAAGGGAATAAAAAGTTTGACCAGACAAGTAATTACATCCTAACCAATTGTCGACGAAAATTACACAAAAGTACCATATAATTATTCACTTCAAGTACATTAACGCTCACATATAATTACTATAATTATACAAAATAATACTCTGTCTCAACTATTAAACTTAGAACTGACAATTATCACCTAGTTGTCTAATAATTGAACTATTTAACTGGCCTTCATTTCCACAAATCTCTCGTGTTACAAGTAACAAATATCGATAAACCAATATCTTTACACGATTTCGATGAAAACATGTTTTAAAGTACTTTTTATATAATTTCTACCATCAATGAATTTTTTGGTTCCTTGTACACAAGATATTTTCGTACCATACCCACTCCTATCCTTCCACGAAACAAACATTCCACCTCGGATTGCATTATTAAAACCACCAATGATGCATTATTTATTGATTGATCTAATTAAGAATTGATTTCCTTTTCAATTAGTTCCACAAAAAAACAATAGCCGTCAGATTACGTCACAGGCCGTTGGATCCACGTGTAACGATCAAAACCGACGCCTTCGAGTTTTCAATTCAACCCGTTTAACCGTCCAACTCTTGACCTGGATACACGTCAGATCATTAATTATTGTTGTTCCACGACAAATTGCAAAATTGGACAAATAGTAGAATCCACTATTTTTTATTTCCCAATAATTATACACCACGTGTCCTAAGTAGGTCTAATTATCCATAATTGTAGAATTATGTGACAATTAAAATTCAATTTTAGATTTCTTGGAGCATTCATTAAGGTTTAATTCCTGTGATTGACACTTGATTTTACTTTTTGGTAGGTGACGATTTTATTATTTTTCGAATGTGATCTATATTACAAGAAAAGCTCTGAATACCTTTAAATATATGTGAAGGATATTTTGTACCAGGAATGTGGTCCTGAGTCTCCGGCCAAGTTTAAAATGTGTTGTTAGGATTTTATCAATTTCTTTTTCATGTAATAAGGATCCAAAACAATTAAAAAGGATGGGCATTTTTTTTTTTTTTTTTTTT
>CAIGRB010004203.1:50548-61834 GCA_903798255.1 Fraxinus quadrangulata | reverse complement strand
ATATATATATATATGAGATCAAAACCTAGTTCAAGTGACAAGAGCAAAGTCTCAGATCAACGACATGGCTCAAGTCTGTTTTGGGGAAGAGAGGGCGAAATTTAAAAGAAAACTCAAGAAAATTAACACTCAGGTGATTATTATTATGAATACGTTACATAGGCATAAAAGGTTCGAGCCCTTCTTTATTGGAAGCACAGCTTTGATCTTCTGAAGTAGCTTGTCCGACCCGATGGTTTGATTTTCCGATCCCCCTTGCCTGATTGGTCTAGCTAGGGTCGTCTATTTTCTGATCCATCTTGGCCAGATGCCAAAAAATTGAGGTTCAGTAGTGAGCAAAATGCAATGCCCTGTTAAAATCTTGCCTATATAGAAGAGAATAACCTCCTCTCGATTCTTCACTGAAGCTCTGTCCTCATCTTTTTCTGTCTGATAAAACCTTTTGTTTTTCTCTATTCTTCTAACTTCTCATCTTCCTCCCATTGCTCATTTTCTTCAGTTTCTTCGTTATCACTTTCGAAACATTGAGATAGCAGAACTTCTAGTTCAGCACCAAAGTCATCATTTTGTTCCTGCCGTTCAAATATCTCGTTGACTTCTTGACTGTCAATATTTTCTAAGACTTCATTTTGGTCGACATTTTTATTGGAACTTTGCTGTTCAAAATATTCAGTCTCATGGTTCTGTGAGCGTTCTGCAGCAGGTTGATAACCAAATCCTGTTTGTTGATAAAACGTTTCTTTCTGAAAATTCCAATCTAAAGCAATCTTCTCCACTGTGTCCACAATCGATATCTTGTTTTCTGCTATGTGCTTTACGTTTTGTACATCTATCGCCTTGCTGGCCTCTTTAACAGAAAAGAAATAATAGTTGGCAAACTATTGAATTTGATGACATATTGCCACAGAGGAACGTAGAAGGCGAAAATAAGTAACGAAAACAACAGCCAACAACGATCATATATAAGAAATGTACAGCTATAAATTAAAAAAATTGTTCTTCCTCTTCACAGTTTATCAAAATCTATTTCATTTGAAGATATAGAATTCCAAAGCCAGAGTCATAGTGCAGTCAAATCGTAATTTTCTCATCTTTAAAAGGAAAAATTTCGTACTATACTGATGAAATACAGCAGCAGCTTCCAATTTGGTAGAAGAACAGATTACTCGTGCATTTAATGCACAAGAATATGAAAAATTAAAATTAGAACTCACTAGTGATTTTCACAAAAAAGATAGTATGGTACCTCTGATGGATAGCTCCTTGGCAACTGCATATTCTGCTGCTTTTTTCTTGATCAAATCAACATTAAGTTCCCTTCCCTTTTGGTAAGATGAAAAATTAAATTAGCATCTTTTTTAATAGAAGATTGACTGAATTGTGTGCAATTCTAAAGGCAAGCTTATAAAACATCCCAAGTTCCAACCAAAGATTTCTGGCACCAAGTCAAAATAGATCAGCCAACCTCTGATTCATGTATACAGTGGCGGAGCCAGACATTCTTCACCGTGGGGTCAAAAATTAAGAATAAATATTTTTTTCCCAAACATCTTTCTCTATTAAACACTCATTTCATCACTCAAAAATAGAGATTTTCTTTTAAATTAAGTTTTTTTTTTTTATTTGACATTAAACTCAACAAATAAATGAATGTTAATCTATTTTAAATAATAATTCCAACCATAAAAGCAAAATCAGTTTCAATAGACTAATGAAAAAGTTCCAATATTAAATTAGATCACAGCAGAAAACAATCAATTCCATAAAATAAAAGCCAAACAATGAATTTAATGGAATTCAATAGCAATAGCAGTTGATTCTATAGCAGTCTTCTATTCAAGATCTCTTAGGCAAATAAGGGTATATAAAATTCAAAACCACCAAGTTAGGGTAAACCATTGCTTATCTTGGAAGTGATATCAAAGTAAGAACTTGAAATTGACACAAATGTCTTCAACAAAAATGCAATTACTAAAATTAAATATTTACATTATTAATTTTATCATAATGGATAAATATATTCAAAACATACATCTAGATAGAGAACTAATAGAAAACCGAATAATGCTGAAAATTATAGAGTAGGAAATTAATTTAATAAGCACAAACCACAAACCAATTTTCTACCAAATAAATTGGCAGAAATACTCACTAATGCAAGAACTAAAGCATATACCTGAACAGAATTGATAAGTAGAAGGCCGTACATCCATAACAAAAATTTAATCAATAGTTGGCTCCATAACTTTAATTTTTTTTTACAAATTCTAAAAGTCGTTGGATCGGCAAAATAGGACACGTTTCAAACCATATGGTCTTGAAGAGTCTGACCTTGAGGTGGAGAAAAAAATGTGGCACTGACGCCGGTGCAGATGAGCTAAGTAGAAAAAGGGATTATTTGGTAAAAATGACAAATCTAGATCTTGGATGAAAGAATGAGATTCGGGGCTTGAGAGAAGTTAGGAGAAAATTTTAAAGAAAAAATTCGTGCAAACAGGGGAAAAGTAATAAATAAATAAACAAATCTGTGGGGTCAGTTAACACCACATGAACCCACTTAAATCTGCCTATGCACATATATAAAGTATTGCCATTCGGTTAATTAACCTTTATTCTTAAAAAAAAGGGGGAAAAGAAAAAATATTGATGCTTAGCATAGGTATCGAACTGATGCAAAGTACGGGTATCTAATGATGCTCCGCATAGGTAGATTGAGTTGTGTTGCACCATTTTATAGAGTTAGGTATCCCAAGTGAAAAGCGGAAAAACGTAGTTTGCCACAACAACAAAATAATTCATTTACATGCCCAAATTGTCATTGACTTTAAATTTCTATGTCAAAATTGGGCTGTTACACATAAATTACTGCCTGAATTTCTCAGGTATATCCTGAGGCCAAGTCTCCTAACAGGATCCATAACCAACAGGAAGCTTAGTACTTGATCACCAAGCTACCAGCAGGCAATGTAAGGTTACACAAATTTAGAGAATCAGATTGGAATAAAAATAAATGGGCCAAAGTCTATTCAGATTGTTTATTTAATATTCTTATACTCTGTATTTCTTGTTGATATCTACTGTTACCTCCCATATCTGGGCAACTCCAACAGTTTGGAAAAAAATATAATTCAAGAATATTGTCCAGCTAGCAGGGTTTGATATTCCTGAATCAATTACTGCTTCTACTAGAATTACACAGGTTACAGTTTTCACTGCATGATATCTCCTCTACCCAAAGCACAGCAGATAAGAATCTCTAAAATTATCTACAAGGTACTATGAAACTCACCAAGTCCATGTGGATGAATTGCTCCAGCCTAGTTTTCGCAAATAACCTATTCAATAAAAACTGGCACATAAGATACAGCCAAGTGATACCAGAAAAAGGGTGAAGGCCAACAATTTTATGAAACTGGAAAAAAGTCGAAGGAGCTCGGAACTTACATCTTATACGCAGCTTGGACACGAGCGTTCTGTATTTCTGTGAGTTCATTTATTCTCTCTGTTGCAGAGCCTTCATTCGCATCCACAGAACCAAAAAGAAACACATTCCTCTCTAGCATTCTCTTGACCAAAGTAGAAACAATTTTTATGTCTCTTGTCTTTGTGTCTACAACGAGATACTTAATCCTTTTCATGTCTCCTGCAGAAGACAAATCGAGATATGACGTCAAAGGCAGAAGGCTGTGAGACAGGAAAATAAAAGCTAGATATTTGACTGTTATTGCATTATTCGCATTATAACCAATGTTCACGAAAATATGTTTCGAATTTAAATCACCGTAAGTGCACGGTTCGTTAACAAGTAATAAAGTAAAAATTCTAGAATTTCGAGTATCGGTCCCACGAGGATTGATTTAACTTGAGATTTATTATCGCGACCTTACCCGAATCTATCAAATTTGAGCNTCGAATTTAAATCACCGTAAGTGCACGGTTCGTTAACAAGTAATAAAGTAAAAATTCTAGAATTTCGAGTATCGGTCCCACGAGGATTGATTTAACTTGATATTTATTATCGCGACCTTAACCGAATCTATCAAATTTGAGATGTGTTTTTCAAAGCCTATGATTAAACTAAGACTAACATTTACTTTAAACTAAAATTACTAACTAAAGGCAAAAATAACGTTTCAATACAAAAGATTTGTGTAAAATTAACACGCAGTAGAATCCCGAATCATCAAGCAAAGTTCACTTTTAATCCCTATTTCACAATTTGATAACACGATGAATTGGTTGAAGAATCAATATTTCTAACTTATCCAACAATCTCTTTCGAGTAGAATTGAACCTATTCTAGCATACCATTTGACTATATTTATATGACAAATGCAATATACAAGAATGCATGATGTTCTATAAATACTTAGATATTCACGTAAAGCATAGCGGTATATTTCTATCCCCTATCAGACCCTACGATGATTTATACCTTGTTGAATTTATTTCCCTTCTTTCGAATGCATAAAATGAACCACCCAAACTCACACAATTATCGTGCACTATAATCGTGGAGGCAAGAAAGTGTATATAAATAATTCAACATCCATATTTGTGGACCGAAATAAACGTCTAAAAACGCCTTTATCAACTCCCCCAAACTTGAATCATTGTTTAACCGCGAACAAAGTCACAAAATTCTGAGGACGCATAACTTAACAATTTTGCTGTATTTCAGGATTAAGACTTAGTAGGGAATACATGAACAACTATCGCCATGCAAAATTATATAGATCTTTACATGTTACATGTATAGCTTGATGTGTGTGAACTCATACGAACATATTAGGATCTTGACTGACTTATTCCCGCACCAATGTAGTCAAAATTTCACTTTCATCGCTCGGGAAATACATACCCCCCCAAACTTATCATTTTCACTCAAATGCCCCGGGGTGTGTTCTAAAGTTGAACTCTTTTATACCTATTTATTTCCCTCTCTTAGTTTAGATGAATCATACTATCACCATTTCACACTTTAATAAGCAGTTCTCCTATTTTTGATTATCTTCAACCCTTGAGATTAAACTGAGCTAGTTGCCTCACATTAAATATATAGTTTTATCAACCGAGTGTCTGGGACTTAACAATGCATTTCATACACAAGAGTATGTATATAATTCATCATTAGATAGATACCATTTTTCATTCTTTTTCTCTTTTTTTATACATCTTTCCTTTGCTTTCTATATAACCCCAGTAGCGAGTTTTAGGCCGATGACTCCCAAGTCAGATGACCATAGGACACCTGGTTTTAAACCCTTGCAGGCTTAATTACTCGGGTTATACAGGCTCGAACAGATATCTTTGTTTATTCAATGATTAGTGCAATGTTCCTTTTCTTTTAGACACCCAGTTTCTAACACTACACCCTAACTTGAAACTTTCACTTAGTTTTCATCTCATAGGTTTTAGACAATCCACACATAACATCATGCACGAAACCTCTACTCATCTCAGTGTTTCCTTGCAATAATTCAATTACCTCCAAACTATTCTAAAAATTGGTCATGGTTTAGCACAAGAAAGGTTTTTCAGGATTTTCTAAGTTCTCCTATTCCTAAAAAAAGAGTCAACTCGTTAGCCCAATATGTAAACATGAGTGTCGTGCGCAAAGTAAATCAAATTTTACATAAACATATATTGATCCATTTAATAATGCACAGTTTTCATCATTCATGGTCCATACATAGTCCAATATTGAATATCATGATCAGTAGAATTGTCAAACCCATACGAACACACAAAGACTCAAAACAACTACTAGAAATTTTTTTTAACACACGCCAACACACAAGAAAAACGAAAAATAGTGTAGGTCACCCCCAAACTTAGATGACACATTGCCCTCAATGGATAACATACACAAAAATAAAGAGGTAAAGGATCAGAAACTTCCCGGGGATGGATGCGGATGAGGGAAGGAATCGGGCTAGTCCGGCTGACCTGATGAACTAGTGGACCTGAAGGACTCGACAGTTTTTACTATCTGGCCGACGTTTCGATCAATAGCATCCAAACGACTTTCAAAACGTAGCATCTGCTCGTGTACCTGATCGTATGCATAAGTGATGGTTCTCTAATCATGGCGCATGCTGTCATCGGTTTGTTGAAATCCCCGGACTTGCATACTGACTCTGTAGTTCACCCTCAATATTGATTTGTCTCTGCTGCAACACCTCCAAAATAGTTGTTATGTTGCCAAAAGATTGTCTTAACTCCACCTGGGTTACTTACATTTGAGCCAACTGCCTGCTCAAGAGGGACGTGTCGGCATCCAAAGCATTGTGCGGCGGGGGATGAAGGACCATTTCTGCACTTCGAAGTTGAGCCTCCGAATTTTCCACTGTTCGTCTGCTGATTGGGGTATCCGGAAGAGCAATTTCCTCATTGGATAAGAATAAAATCCCGACAGCTGAACAAATCCCACTGATAAGGAGGGGAAACATAATACTCCGCTGTGGATCAATCGAGGTTGCCAACTCTCGTATGAAAGTGAAAAGATGGGATCCTAAATCTATTTTGTGCCCCTGTGCTAGATGATAAAGTAAATGAGCCCATTCTCCATTAAATCAACTCCGCTGGGTGGTAGAATGGATATTATTGGAGACAAAGATACGAAGGAGTCTCAATTCCGAAGTCAATTGATTATTCATGAACCAATCGGTATGAAGTGGCCACACATCATCGCTACCATATAGGAATCGAGCAACTAAAGCCACATCAGGCTCAACAGGTAGTGGTTCGATATGAGTGCGGTTTAATTCGTAGTACCTGTCAATCACTGCCGGGCTAAATCGAACCCACTGGCCTCTTACCCATGTTTGGATCCTATATGACGATTCGGGGACATCAATGTCCATGTTGAAGTTGGAAAAAAATTCCCGCACTAAGGTGGGATATGCTACATGAAGAGTCCCAACAATTCTGTCTCAACCACAATGGTGCACTACCCTTTCCAATAGGCTTCCCTGAAAATCATCTATCTCGTCTCTCTTGGTAGAATTTTTTATCCTTCCACTTGCCATCAAAATTTTCATGAGCGTTAACATTGAAGAACCTTAGTATATTCCCATCAAATTGATAAACCCGATGTGAAACTTGGAGGGCAAAGGAGTAAAAACTTATGGCAAGTATCCAAGAATTGAAGATAATGCAACACACTCTCTGAAAAGAACATAAAAGAATGCAAATTCATGTTTTTACGCAAAATTGATCAAGGTGTTCATCACTGAGAAACGACAAAAGAAATTTAAGTTTTCCCGGATAATCTTCGGGCATAAGGAAGTGTAGAAGTAAGTCAAAAGCATATTCAAATTGGAGGCCAAACGAAGTTCGTTTGGGTGAGATTACAGGGAAACAAAGTCGGTGACGTGAGATGGATAGTGCCTAAGCAATGTCAATATCAAAGTGTGCCAAATGGAGTCTATGTGGTTTCGTGTTTTCTAAAGCAATTTCATAAAGCCTTGACACGAAAAAAACAATATCCAATGTGTACCAAGAAATCCAAATGCAAGGTGTGCCCCAATTTCACAAGAATCCCTATTGAGGCAAATTGTCAAACACCTTGAATGCATCTTAAATTTCGAAAATTGCAGAAACTTAAAGTGGATAATTGAAGTTTAACGGGCAGAATATAGCTTAATTCGTGAAGTTTGCAGGACGATAATGATGATTGCAGTGGAAATTAGAAGAAAAATAGAAAAAATGATCAAGATGGAAGAAGGAATGAAGATGAGGGCTGAAGAAAAAATTCAAGAAAATATTTATAACTGGGCAGCCGCCCAGTTATATGCCGCCCAACCCCCAAATCCAATAACAGGGAAGAAATATTTTGCCTGGGCGGCCGCCCAATTTTGTACTGGGCGCCCGCCCAAGCCAATTCTGGAGAAAATTCTGATTTCCTAATTTAACTCTAACTCTTATGGAAACTAACTTGGGACATCCTTTATAACCCTAATCTCGTCCGTGTCATTTAAGGGCCAGCAAGGTCCTTAAACTCTAAACTGGGCGACCGCCCAGTTCAAAAAAAGGAAAAAAAGGGGTAGGGCGAACAGCAATAAAACCTGCAGATTTTTCCTCCTCCCCCACAATTTTCTTTCCACTTCCACTCTTCTTCTCCTACACATTTCTCTCCTCTACATTCATATATCATCCTCCATTGTATCACTATCACATTTCAATTGTTTCAAGTGTGCAACATCCACCTTCTCCATGCTCAAGGTATGTATTCTCTTCTAGCTTCCTCCATTCCAATTTGTTTCCCTACTTTTATACGAAAATTGATGAATCTTTGAGGAGTTTGGGTTAAGATAGGGTGTGGTCTCTTGCTTTGTGGTGATTATGAAACCAATGGAGCTTTGATTCCCACTTTAAGTTCTTGCAATTTTCGAAATTCAAGATGCATTCAAGGTGCTTGAAAATTTGCCTCAATAGGAATTCTTGTGAAATTGGGGCACACCTTGCATTTGGATTTCTTGGTACACATTGGATATTGTTTTTTTCGTGTCGAGACTTTATGAAATTGCCTTAGAAAACATGAAACCACATAGACTCCATTTGGCACACTTTGGTATTGACATTGCTTAGGCACCATCCATCTCACGTCACCGACTTTGTTTCCTTGTAATCTCACCCAAACGAGCTCCGTTTGGCCTCCAATTTGAACATGCTTTGGACTCACTTCTACACTTCCTTATGCCCGAAGATTATCCGGGAAAACTTCAATTTCTCCTGTCGTTTCTCGGTGATGTACACCTTGACCAATTTTGTATAAAAACATGAATTTGCATTCTTTTATGTTCTTTTCAGAGAGTGTGTTGCATTATCTTCATTTCTTGGATACTTGCCATAAGTTTTTACTCCTTTGCCCTCCAAGTTTCACATCAGGTTTATCAATTTGCGGGGGTGGTCCCCACCTTCGCCTCATTTTATGTTCTTACCATTTATGCTTATATTTTCTATTTTCCCATATACATAATGCCACCAAAACGAAGATCTACAGCCCAAGAGAAAGAGAAGTCTAAGGTTGGTGAGACATCAAACCGCCGTCAGAGGGCCAGCGCAAATCTTGCTGATGGGAATATACCAAGGTTCTTCAATGTTGACACTCATGAAAATTTTGATGGCAAGTGGAAAGATAAAAAATTCTACCAAGAGAGGCGAGTCGTGATAGATGATTTTCTGGGAAGCCTATTGGAAAGGGCAGTGCACCATTGTAGTTGAGACAGAATTGTTGGGACTTCTCATGTAGCATATCCCACCTTAGTGCAGGAATTTTTTTCCAACTTCAACACGGACATTGATGTCCCCGAATCATCGCATAGGAACCAAACATGGGTAAGAGGCCAGTGGGTTCGATTCAGCCCGGCAGTGATTGACAGGTACTACGAACTAAACCACACTTATATCGAACCACTACCTGCTGAGCCTGATATGGCTTTAGTTGCTCGATTCCTATATGGTAGAGATGATGCATGGCCACTTCATACCGACCGGTTCATGAATAATCAATTGACTTCGAAGTTGAGACTCCTTCATATCTTTGTCTCCACCAATATCCATCCTACCACCCAGCGGAGTCGGTTTAGTGGAGAACAGGTTCATTTACTTTATCATCTAGCACAGGGACACAAAATAGATTTGGGATCCCATCTTTTCACTTTCATACGAGAGTTGGCAGCCTCAATTGATCCACAGCGGAGTATTATGTTTCCCTGCCTTATCAGTGGGATTTGTTTAGCTATCGGGGTTTCACTCTTGTCCAATGAGGAAATTGCTCTTCCGGATACCCCAATTAGCAGACGAACAGTGGAAAATTCGGAGGCTCAACTTCGAAGTGCAGAAAGGGTCCATCATCCCAAGCAAATTCATCCCCCGCCGCAAAATGCTTTGGATGCCGACACGTCCCTCCTGAGCAGACAGTTGGCTCAAATGCAGGTAACCAAGGTGGAGTTAGGGCGATTTGTTGGCAACATAACAACTATTTTGGAGGCGATGCAGCAGAGGCAAATCAATATTGAGGGAGAACTGCAGAGAGTCAGTATGCAAGTCCGAGGATTTTAACAAACTGATAAGAGCATGTGCCATGATCAGAGAATGCAAATCAATATTGAGGGCGAACTGCAGAGAGTCAGTATGCAAGTCCGGGGATTTCAACAAACTGATGACAGCATGCGCCATGATCAGAGAACCATCACTTATGCATACGATCAGGTATACGAGCAGATGCTACGTTTTGGAAGTTGTTTGGATGCTATTGATCGTGTTACCAAATATAATTAGATATGTACAGCTAATTATTCCCTTAATTCTAGGTTCTTAATTTATATAGTTTCCTAAGATAGTTCCCTTGGTTTTGTATATATATGTACACCTTTATAATGACATAATATAATTCTTTTCATCTCAAGTAACATGGTATCAGAGCCAAACCTCGAGAAGAATTGCTGAATCGTCCACTGTTCTTGAGTTGGCCGGTCGGTTGCGTGCGTCTTCTGGGTCAGCGTCGCCGTTCCTTTTCCGGCATTTATCAGTGTGCAATCGACGTGATTCCAGCGTCCTCGGTGTGGGCTCGAAGTGATTTCGGGCGATTCGTGGCTGGTCGACTGCCTGCGTTCGGTCTGGAGCGTCGTTCGTCTGCATCGTCTGCGTCGTCGTTCGGTCTTGCTCCGTTTGAGAGTGTTGGGCCTGTGTTGGAAGTGGGCCTGTGTTGGAGTGTTTAGAGAGAGTGCAAGGAATTAATTTGGGCTCAGATCTGGATTTTGGTTGTGTGGGCTGCAAATTAATTTTATGTCTGGGCTTTGTGGGCTGCAAATTAATTTTGTGTCTGGGCTTTGTTAATTTTTGATTTGTGTTCTTCCTGGTTTAAAAAAAAAAATCTGGTTTTACCTGTTTGCTGCTTCATATCTCTGTTTGGGAGCTATGGTTGAGAAGAAATCCATAGCTGTGTCGGATATGGTGCCTGTGATGTCTAAAATCACGGACCATAAGTTGAATGGGTTGAATTATTTGGATTGGAGCAAGACTGTTCGCCTTTATCTACGGAGTATTGACAAAGATACTCATTTGACTGACGATCCTCCTATTGATGATTCAAAGTCGATGTGGCTTAGAGAGGATGCTCGCTTATTCCTGCAAATTCGGAATTCTATTGATGGCGAGGTAATTGGCTTGATCAATCACTGTGAATTTGTTAAAGAGTTGATGGAATATTTGGATTTCTTGTATTCTGGTAAAGGAAACCTTTCTCGCATGTATGAGGTGTGCAAAGCATTTTACCGC
>CAIGRB010004203.1:30083-43016 GCA_903798255.1 Fraxinus quadrangulata | reverse complement strand
GTGATTCGGGATCCTAGTGCACTTTTTCATACATTAATTTTACTCAAAATCTTTTGCATTGAAACGTCATTTTTGCATTTAGTTCGTAATTTTAGTTTAAAGTACACGTTAGTCTTAGTTTAATCATAAAATCTGAAAAACTCATCTCAAATTTGATAGATTCGGTTAAGGTCGTGATAATAAACATCAAGTTAAATCAAGTTGATAGATTCTATTACTTCTCATCTCTAGCAAATATTAAGTGTGTCCGAATATTAGAATTGTGACATGAAATAAACAATTACTCCTAAACCATTCTTTTTGATTCCACTCCAACAATAAGAATCTCAGTTCTTTGGGTCAAATGACAAAAGGACGTGTAAGGAGACACTTTTATGAATTGGTGTGGTATGAATAGTTGACAGAAAACTTTATATTGGACAACCAATATGCTACCACCTGCAATTATGGATGCTAAGAGACTTGTTGTGAGTATTTCTACATGTGTCATTACTACTGCTACAGTCATTCCTCAGTGTTGAACTAACATTTTCAGCTTAAACAATTTCATCAAGAACTTTAGCTAGGAAAAATGGGAGAAAATGAAGATTTTGAGCATTGAATATCAAACTACACGAACATTTTTCTGATTATAGAATCAACAATGAGCAAAATCTATTCTATGAACTCAAAAAAACTACACGAAAGTAACTAATTTGATTATAAATATATACAAATTAATGAGCAGTTCTTCAATCAAGGGACAAGTATATTTGATCATGGCAAGAACTTCTTAGTCCTAGTTCTTCAATGGAGATCGCGTGCCATGTTACATGGCAATGTATTTCAAGGAAACGTCCCTAGGAGTTCTCTTTCAAATAGTTTAAGAATCCTATTCAAGCACAAAGTATCCATGGCACCAATGAACCCAATAATAATCTCTCTGGTTGGAATTTATATCAGGAAAACACAGTTATTGAGAAATGCCAACAAACTATACTTGTATTTTCTTCTATTTTTGTAAATATTAACCAAAACAAATCTCTTGAATAAACAATACCAAGCAATAAGATTGTCATCAATAAATTGTATCAGACATCATTGCCCACATAGACCAACAATCTCTGAGGAAATAGAATTACTCGTGTTGCAATTCACTCAAAGTTCAGAAAAAAATATTTCCAAAGTAGAAAGCGAAATGCTTGCTCGCCAAGAAACACAGATTGTGGGAATCATTATGTGGACTCAAAAATTGTGTACTACTATATCTAGCAGAATTTGAATTTAAATTTAAGGATTAGCATATAAGAATGATACATCATGATCAGAAATCCAAATTTTAAGACAATTCAATTTAATAGAGGTCGAATCTTACCAATAGATAAGTAAATTTTGAAAGGGGGCTTGAATGGCTGAGTCTCATAAAAACAGTACAAGCAATACAGCCCGCCCACTCTATTTGGAAGAGAGCCAGTTGACACCGTATAGCCTGCATTTCAGTAAAACACCACCAATCATCAAATTTCAATGTAATCTAAACTTCTATATGATGGTAATCACAAAGCTTTTCTGTAATCTAAACATCAAAAGCTCCTTAGTGACACTATAATCAACTGATTGAAACCCATAACCATGTAAATACTCCGGAACAAAGCACTTAAAACAGAATACCAATGGAATGTGCATATAATGACTGCATAAAGCAAGCCAGGTTGGCGGAAGGGCATGCCTCAAACATAAACGAGAATTTTTTCGAAAGCCATATTCTCTTGAATTCTGTAAAAGTAGTTGATCCACTCTATAAAATCAACACAAAAGCAAAGTTACATAAATATGAATTACTGCGCCCAAAAAAGTAAAAAAAGGAAATCTTGTTTACGAGTAATACCTTAGCAAAATCATTTATAAGCTCATCTATGTCTTGATAGAAAGGCTTGAAGTCCATCACTCTTTGAAGATTTTTGTACCTTTGACTGGCTAAAAGAGCTTACTTTCTTGATCAGGCTGTCAAATACCCACTCTCACATTCCCTCTGAACGCCTCTGAAAACCCACCGCAACCATCCGCAGAATTGTATTTTCAGCCCTTTAATTTATACTTTCCAATTTATTAAAGTATTGAACGAGAATTTCAGGTGCTGTTGAAAAGGGGGGAATTTTTGAAAAAAGCAGTGATTTTGGGCGACAGCTAGTGGAGTATAGTGGCAGTTGTGGTGGCGGCGGCGGCAGGTAAGGTTGATGGGAGTACGGTAAAGGGTCACCGGCACGGGTGGTCTGGGATACGCTTTTTTCAATTACTATTTACCTCAAACAGAATGTAATTTTTAGGCAGGCACCCATTTTTTCTCATTCTATTTCTCATATTTTTTCTTTTTTTTTTATTTCAACCATATATTATATCAAAAAAATAATATTACACATAAATTCAAAAATTTTCCTTATTTTTTAACCACACAATCTTCCATCAATCACTATTCAAAATTTTTCTCTTTCTTCATTTCAACTACACATTTCATCAATAAAATAATATTACACATAAACCCAAAAAATTCTCCTTACTTTTTAACCACACAATCTTCCATCAATCACTATTCAAAATTTTTTTTTAATCCAAAATGACTTTCAAACTGGAGCTTAGTTTTCTACTTGTAATACTCCTACCCCCGAATAGAAATAAAATACTTACTTTAAGAACTTCTTTGAACTCGATTTTATTACAAAAATATATTTTACAACATTAGATTGATAGAAAATGTATAATTAAAAAATAAGAAAAAAATTTGAATTTGTGTGTAATATTATTTTATTGAAGAATGTGTGGTTGAAAAGAAGAGAAAAATTTATTTTGGAAATAAGGAGAATAAAACAAGGGATAAATGAACTAATTTTCTATTAGTTATGCATTATTTTATTTTTAGGGTGAGATCGAAGATCATTTGTAATTTTATATGATTATATAATTTTTTATATAGTAAAATTTTTACGTATTTGATAGTTCTAATTTTTCTTCGATTTAAAAATTTTACATTTAAGTCTTTATTTGAGCCACATTAAAATTTTCATTTTCATTCTTCTACTCATTTTTAAAAACACATTATTCAATAAAATAATATTTTTCATTACATAAATAATTTTTCTTTCTTTTTCAAACATGCATTCTCCATTAATCTACTATTTCAAAATTCTTCCAAAAATAATGTGATTCAAACACACTCTAAATATTTTTATTTTCATTCTCTATATATTATTATTTTTTTCTAAATAATTTTATGAACAAAGATCTTGTGGATATATCGAGGAATTGGTCTCAAATTTCATTATTGTGTTTTCAACTTTTTCCTTTCTTTTCGAATTGGTTATTATTATTATTATTATTATTACTACTACTACTTTTTCTCCTTCGTTCCTATAAATAATCAATAATCCTCTCTAATCCTATATGACGAAGAAAAAAAGTATACCAATTTTTAGATCCGTCATATCTCATCACATCATGTATTTGTAAATCAATCTATAAATATTGATATCAATGGCAGATCTAGGATTGGAGGTCAATTAGAATGTCCAATGACCATTAACCATGGACAATCACTGATCGTAATAATGAGATTTTTTTTAATATTTAATTAAAAAATATTAAAAAATCTTTAATTTATATGTTAAAGTACTAAAACGTAAAAATCATATACATATGAAAATTAATTCAACATCACAAAACTTAGTATTGAGATTTAATGAGAATACTATGCACACATGAAGAGAGCCCAATTTGTCAAGGAAAATCAAGACATTGTGTAAGATAATCTTCTGTAGCAGTCCCATAAGACATTCATCTAAATTCAACGACCTCACATTCTGTCTAATAATGTGCATTGAACTGATCGTCATGAGACTATCATAGACAAGAACAAGATTGTTTACTATATGAGCAACAAAAATCAGAAAACTTGTCTACAAGTAAAGAGAGACACCAAGAAAGCACAAAACCATACATAGCTGAGAGCAAATACAAAAAGATCAGCTACACAAAAGTGGTTCGTAGAACAATCCAACAAAGAGTCTAAACACCCATTAATCTATATCAAAATAATCTTCCCACCTCTAAAACATTCAAGAAATGTTCGAACCAATTTAATGAATTACTGGAACATAACCCAGGAATTCTAAAGAAAAACACACGAGTCCTCGTTGCGCCTTGAACTTCAAATTATTAAGGACAGTTACTGAAATTGAAATTGAAACTTTAAAATTTGATTTTGTGTAATTTTCACTTATTTTTATTAGGAAAAAAAGTCCAACGTCATTCACTTTCTTCCCTATAACTTGAGTCTTCACCGATGACAACTGTAATTCATCTTTCCCTTGCATGGCTGCACCCGTAAATTCCGAGGGAGCCGGCACGGGACGGCTACGTCACCTCGTCGGGTGCGGCTCTGTCACTTGGTGATATACATGTAATATAATCGTTATTTTTTTTTTTTTGTAGTGCTATATTTGAAGTGTATGCTTAAAGTATCATTTTTTTTTTTCTTTATCATAGCTTCCATAATTCATTGAACCACTATATTGATTGTTCAAATGATGTGTCTTTCGATTTCCTCTCAATAATATAAGTAAAAAATATTGAACAAAAGAATTATCCATCAAATAGATTTATCAGACACAACAACCTTTTTCAATTCACACAAACATCACATCAAAAAGAGAAATATAATAGTTTGCATTCATTCATTACTAAAACTAGGTAAGAAAATAAGAAATTCCAATATAATTTCTCACACTTTTGTTAGGAATTAACTATACGATCACAACAATCCACAAGACCAATAGCTCAACCGAATAACTTGGCCTACAATTAATAATCTCACTAATTGATTGACCCTATTATTTAATGTGAAAATTACATCTTTTACATTAATTAAGTTAAAAATTCTTATTTAATTTTCAACCTTTTACTCCCCAAATTTTGAAATAAACAAGTAGGAATGAAAAATATAAGTCAATCAAATCCCCTCTTCCATATTTATCTCTCATCTTTGAAAGATTTTTCATATCTTATTTTCCTATAATTTCTCACATATTTTCCATCTAGTTCCTTAACATACTATACATTATCTTTAACATATTGTGTTGTTACATTCAGTGGGACAAGAATTTCGACTATCTCTATGATGATATATAATTTACAAAACTACATATATATCAAATTACAATCCACATTATGTATATATAACATTGCAACGCAACAATTCAATCGATGCAAAATGACACATTATGTAAATATGAGGACATTTTAGAATAACATGAAACCCAATATGAACAAAAATATGCAAAATATTGTTAGTCACAACTATATCCATAGTTCAAAAAAGCTCGACTAAGCTTCTATATAGTGTCATTTTCATGACAATCCTTCATATAAGCTTCTATTTCTCACAATTATTGGATCTAGGTACAATACTAACAACATTTGCATTCGCAATCTCCGTGCTGGTTAGTTCAAATCTTTTTTTTTATCGAATGTATAAAAAATCTCTCTTCCAATTTTAATCTTTCTATGAGTTCATAGAAATTCTTCAAAAATCTGTTCTTGTGCCTTTGAACTTACTTTCTATGACTATATGACATAGTGGAAGCTAATAAAAAAAATCTCATTAAATACTCAAACTTGTAAATTAGCTCACGAATGTCAAGCAAGAGATATTATTTAAATGAAACTTCTCGCGAATTATATAATAATAAAACCAACTAATTGTTATAAGGCTTACAACTCGTATTTAAAGCGGTAAATCAAATATGGATAATAACTAAATTTCTTGATATCGACCAACTCTAGATAAGAGAATATTTCTTAGAATAATTGAACAAAGTCAGTCATTTGGTGAGCAAAATCTAAAGAATCTTTGAATTAGTTTAAGAGACTGAAATCTTTGAATTAGTTTAGGAGATTCAAATGTGTTTTGTTTCTGTCAAACACTCCACTAGCCATTGTATAGCTGTAGGGATTATTTTAATCTTTGAATTTTGTTACATGTAAACTTGTATAAATTCACAATCAATACACAAGACTTGATAAGAAAACCATTCAAAATATTCTCCATATACTTTGTGTTTATCTTACACGGTATCAGCCAATAGCTAGGCAAACGCCTGATTCCGATCTCACTTCCGCATCTCTTTCCTGCACACAATGGCTTCAGAGGACTCCAATTCCTCAACCTCCAATGACCTCCCACATGTTTCACTTTCACCAATTCACAACTTCTGCCAACTTGTTAGTGAGAAACTGGAAGACCTAGTTTCTTGTTTTTCTTAAGAGTCATGATATGATTGGACTTGTTGATGGAGCTGAGCTTGCTCCAGCTAAGATACTACCGTATAAAACTCCTAATCCACCTTGCACCACATGGTATCGCATAGATAATTGTGTTTTGAGCTGGTTAGTACTGCTTATGATTTGACAACATCTAAACAAGTATGGGATGCTCTCACAGGTAAATTTTCATCAACCTCTCGATCCCGAATTGCTCTACTAAAAAGATGGTTACAAACAATCACCCAAGATAGCAAATCTTGTACTAGTTACCTTGAAGAGGCCAAGTTTATGTCCCATCAACTGGTAGGTGCAAGAAAGAAGGTCAATGATCAAGATCTTGTTAGTCATTTGATTAGTGGTTTGCAAACCACTTTCACTCCATTTATCACCACTTTCAACATGGTGACCAGGGAAAAATAATTCACTCTTGATGATTTTCAGGCTGAATTACTCAGCTTTGAATCTGTCCTTGATTTTCAACCCCATCAGGCACCTGATATGCATTTGGCTTTGGCTGCAATAAAGCAAAAAATTCCTACTACTATGAAGAAATCGAAGCCTCAGACTAGCTTTGCCCATCCACAACAATATGGCACTCAATCTGGCAGACTTGTAACAAACACTCCTTCCACTAATAGCAAAACAACAACATTCAGAGTAATTGCTCTACGTGTCAAATTTGTGAAAGAGAGGACACACTGCTTTAGATTGCTATCACCGCTTCAATTTCTCCTACCAAGGTACATTACCTCTTACAGACCTCGCGGTTATGGTTTCTAAAGCTAACAATGATTATGAGCAACAAACATGGTAGGCAGACTGCGGTGCTAACGCCCACATCACCTCCAATGATGCCACTCTTACGGCTCAACAGCCTTACGAAGGACAAGAATATGTCACTGTAGGCAATGGCTCAGGTTTGAATGTTAAACACATTGGTTCTTCTTTCCTTAATCTTGGCAATTCTTCTTTGAAAACTTGCAAAAGTTTTACACTGTCCTAATGCCTCTACCAATCTTTTGTCAATTAATAAACTTTGCCTAGACAATAAATATTACTTTGTACTTACTGGAGTTGATTTTGTTGATGTGTAATGTGTTTAAAAAAAGTCAAAGAAGTATTTCTTTATTTTATCTAATCCAAGGGCTGTAAAATAGACAAGTGTATGGTTGATTTATGTATTGTAGTAAGTTTAAATTTTAGCTTTTATAATGTAAAAAATCTATTGTATCAATCAATTGAAATCAATCAGATTTGCACCCATCTCTGTCTCAGTTTTTCTTCTTCCCACCCTGTTTTCCCATGTTTCACTGATTTTTCTTCTAGCTTTCTTCCTTCTGCTGCTGGTGCGATTTCTGCCTTTTATTTTCCACACTTCACAGGTCCACTGTTACAACCCATGTCATTTTAGTAAAAAGTCAAGTTTGAATTGTCAAAGTCAAGGTCAAATAGAACTTAATTGGAATAAATCAATTGTTTAGGATTTAAATTATAATTGAAGATATTTGAGAATTAAGATGGATTAAAATTCATAGTTGGATTCTTACTTATATATCAAATGAAATGTGGGGGGCTTCTTTTGCAATTTTGACTTAATGCCCCAAAATTTACAATATTAAAACCCTTTTTCCTTTTCATTTCCTTCACCTACGCCAGAGAAGAGAGAAACCGTGGAAGAGAAAGAAAAAGAGGAAAAAGAAAGGGAAAAGGGGGAAAAATGAAGAAAAGAGAAGGAAATGGATGAAGAGATTATGTGGAAGAAGATTAATTTCGTGCTCAAGTGATTTGTTGAGAAATTTGCAGTTGGATTGAGGTGGTGACGAGGAAATTGGAAAAGCTTATCGATCATCGTAGATTGTAACTTGCTTTCTGTGAGTGGAGAACTTACTTTTCCAAAAAGAAGATTTTTAACTTATAACTTTAATCATGTTTATTTAATATGAATGTTGAAATGATTTCAAAATTTTAGAGAAGCATATTAGTTTCATGAAATGTCTTATTTTCGAGAAATTAGTAAATGAGCATGATTATGTTGATACCATAAAAAAATACCCGATGTAGCCATCTTACTCTAGTGCACTGAGGGGCCAGGCCGTGTACTAGAATCATGTATTTGACTCCTATACACTGAGGGGCTACAGCCGTGTATAAAGGTGACTCTTATCCACTGAGGGGCTACGGCCGTGTGTAAGGGTACCTATTATACACTGAGGGGCTAAAGCCGTGTATAAATGTGACTATGTTTATTTCCACTTCGTACACTGAGGGGCTACGACCGTGTACAGAAGTATTGATCAGATAGTTTGTGCATATGGCTTTATAGCTTTCAGATCATTAGCAGATGATTACATGGGGTATACTTTTATGTGATTATCCAGTATATAATAGATCATTAACTTGTAGCTTACATTATCCAGCTTACAGTTCAGCTTATTATTTTCAGATTATGATTTTAGCTTAATGAATTCGACTAATGTACCTACTCATATTATTGTATCAATTATTATCATTTTTTTTATATTAGCCTGAGCCTAATTTATGATTTAGCACCAGCATTATGATTTTATACAATATTATGATGCAGATTTCAAGAATAATAAGTACATCATGATAAAGGAACTATCGATTTCATCTTTAGTATAAATGTATATACATACATAAATGATAGTATTACCATTTTCTAAATGCTCTACTCACTGGGATTATCTTCTCATATATTTTATTAATATTTTCCTTATAGGAGGCAGTTAGTTGAGTAGTGGTGAATATTATTTTGATAGTTTTGCAGCCATTACCACTATCAATTGTAGGTTCTTTCGCTTAAACCATGAAATCAGCAAGCGAACCATTTACATCATATTTGGGGATTTTTGTACTTAAATATACCAAGGATCATGATGGAATATTGTAAACTAAACTGCTTTACTATTATCTTTTTGAGAAGCAGTTATGATGTATAGTGATGTAGATGCTTTTGGTTGGACGAGTGATTAATATTATGATATTGGTATATGGTGTTTAGGAAAATTTTTATGGTTACAGGATTAAGAAAAGTTCCATTTTTAAAGGAGACTCTGTCAAAATTTTCGTCAAAATCTTATTTTATTCAAAGGAAGCCATGAAATTAAAGTATTGTTATAGTTGCCTTGGTGATAAGTCCAGTGCTTAGCTGGCACTTATCATCGGCGCACTTCACGTCTTGAATCTAGTATGGGTTTGGGACGGGTCGTGTCATCCACAAAGCTATATTAACAGCCAACAGATTTCTTTATTAAGGAGAATCGGATAGGACGGCTTCTACTTCACGAATTAGTTGAGAATGGCCTTTATCATATTGCTGGTCACAAGAGCATCTCAAATAATCTAAGATGTCTCACAACTCAAATAGGAACCAAAGCTACTCTGTCGGTTTGGCATAGAGACGAGGACACTCTCTCAATTTGTGTTGCATCATTTGTCACATTTAGATTATCTTTCAATTGAAAAGTCAGCAAATAACAAAAGTTTCTGTACGTCTTGCCTTTTAGGAAAGGCTAAGCAACTACCTTCTTCATATTCAAGTAGGCAATCCATGCGACCTTTAGCACTTGTCCATTCGGATGTATGGATCTCACCAGTTCCATTAGTTAATGGTATTAGGTTTTATGTTTTGTTTGTTGATGACTATTCTCGCTTTTCTTGGTTGTATCCTATGAGATACAAGTCTGACGTGAATCTCTTTTCATGTAAAATTCAGCAATTTCAATCAGATAATGGCGGAGAATACGTATCTAATCAATTTCATGAATTTTTGACAAAACATGGCATCTACCATTGACTAACTTGTCCGTACACCTCTCAACAAAATGGTATTGCTGATAGAAACACAGACATATCCAAGAAACTGACTTAACCTTGTTATCAAAGTCACACTTACCTAAAAGTTATTGGATAGAGGCTTTTTGGACTTATATCTCGTCAATTGCCTATCCACGGAGGTCTAGAATAACTTAAGTCTTTATTATATCTTGGTTAAAAAAACAACCTTTATATTGTAACATACACGTTTTTGGATCCTCCTGTTATTCTCTATCGCGCCCTTATGAGCCTCAAAAAGCGTTCTTTAAGAGTAAACAATGTGTCTTTTTATGATATGCCAACCAACATAGAGGTTATAGATGTCTTGATTTAAGTTCTGGTCGTGTCTGTGTCAAGACATGTGACATTTGGTGAGACTTCGTTTCCAGTGGCAGAAAAGAATATTCTCAACTCAAGTCCAACAAGTAGTGACCCGACTGTTACGACTCCTAACTCAAATTTACTTCCAGTTATACAAGTACATTATTAGTCATGTACTTCTAATCCTTGTCCACCTACCATTCCAATCTCATCGATTTCACAACCAAACATAAACATGAATACAGAACATGCCCAATCATTTTCTCCTATATCTCAGTAACAAAATCTGCAGCATAATGAGGTCTTACCCGACTCACAATCTACAAATTGTTCTTACCAATGTAAATCATTCCTTAGACTCGATCATATGTCTCTCTTTCCTAAAGTAGAACTTAATTTCCACCAAAATATTCCTTTGCCTATCTATCATGAGATTATTACTCCATCAAAAACTGGCAACTCTCGACCAAAATAATTCCCTAAATATAAGGCCTTTGACTCCACTCGACACCCTATTTTATGTTCTTTGTAGTGTGTTTACATAAATTGAACCAACATGCTTCAGTTAAGCAGCTTTAAGTTCAGATTGGCATGCTGCTATAGGCAATGAGTTTGACGCTTTAATGGTGAATGGAACTTGGTCCCTTTGTCCAATACCACTTACAAAACCAATTGTCTGCAACAAATAGGTGTATAAGATTAGAAGACAGCCTGATGGGAGCATTGAAGGTTATAATACACGCCTATTTGCCAAAGGTTTTGATCAAATAAGTGGGGTTGAATATCATGATACTTTCTCACCAGTGGTAAAACCTACCACCATCAGATTGATTCTAGCATTTACAATAACCTTTAGATGGAATATTAGGCAGTTGGATGTATCAAATTCATTTCTTCATAGGATATTTGATGAAGAAGTCTATATGGAGCAGCTAAGAGAATCACTGATGAAACCAGGCTAGAGTTTGTGTGTCGCCTGTATAAATCACTCTATGGGCTTAAACAAGTACCTAAGAAGTGGTTCAAGTGTCTATCTTATCAACTACTGGAATTTGGTTTTGTAGAATCCAGTGTAGATTATTCTTTGTTTATGTATATTACTGACAAACTCAAATTATTTGTCTTAGTATATGTTCATGATATAATTGTCACATGGTCAAACATGCAAGCTGTAATGGACTTCATAGAACACTAGAAGTGTAACTTCTAAATTAAAGACATAGGAGAATTAAGCTAATTTCTTGGAGTTCAGGCATCCCGTGATTCATCTGGGCTTCATTTGTGTCCATCATGAACTTGTTTGAGAGCACCAAGATGTCAAGTCCAAAACCTCTCTCTAGTCCCACAACATCAGGGACAAATATATCTTCCCATGAAGGGCTACTATTGACTCAACAAAATGAATACAGAAGAGTAGTTGGTGCACTACAATACTATTTTTTATCCCGACCTGATATATTATATGCCGTGAATCAACTTTGTTAATTCATGCATTCCTCGAGAGAGCCTCATTGGGTTGCAATGAAGCATGGTCTTCGTTATTTGAAAAGGACAGTTGGTTATGGTCTCTTTTATGCACCTTATCCAATCCATTTAAATGCATATTGTGATTCTGACTATGTAGGAAATCCTTATGACAGGAAAAGCACAAGGGAGTTTGGAGTTTTTCTCAGCAAAAACCTAATTTCATATTCTGCTAAAAAGCAAAATGTTGTCTCAATGCCGTCAATAGAGGCTGAATATAGCTTTATGGCATTAGCCACTGCAGAACTCTATTAGCTTCGCATGTTATTCAAAGAATTAAGAATTGTTCAAAATCAGTCACCTACTCTTTGGTGTAATAACATTTGAGCTATATCACTAGCCTCTAATCTGATGTTTCATGCTAAAACAAATCACATGGAAATCGATTACCATTTTATCAGAGAAAAGGTTGTTAATAATGATATTACAATCAAGTATATCTCTACACGAGACCAGATTACATATGTCTTCAGAAAAGAGCACACTGCTAAGTGATATAAGTATTTATGTTCCAAACTGTTGATGAATAATCCTCCATCAATTTGCAGGGGGTGTTAGAGTAATTAAACAAAGTCAATCATCTGGTAAGCAAAATCAGCAGAATCTCTGAGCTAGTTTAGGAGACCGTGAAATCTTTGAATTAGTTTAGGAGATTCAAATGTATTTTGTTTCTGTCAAACACTCCACTAGCTATTGTATAGATACTAGGACTCCTTTAATCTCTGAATCCGGTACATGTAAACTTGTATAAATTCACAATTAGAGCACAAGGCTTGATAAGCCTGTTGGAAAAAATGGTTTAGTGGCTGACTTTGGAGCTAAATTTGAGTGGGACCCGGTTGTTCATTTTGGAATATGAAAGTTGATTTGTGTTCTCCTCCGTGAGTACATCGAAATCATATATTTACTTGCCAAAAATGATGTTCGGGTGAATGAGAAATTGATGCTCAAAGTATG
>CAIGRB010004203.1:10126-23509 GCA_903798255.1 Fraxinus quadrangulata | reverse complement strand
GACACTTGCTCAGTTTGCCGGAGTAAAACCTGCCAGTGTTCAGGTTTCACTGGTTAACCGTTGTATCCTGGAAAGCAGACGCTCGAACTACCTCAAGCACGAACGGTGAGGGGGCGAATCTGTTTTAAGGAAACTGTATTCGCACAGGCCTCGGTTTGAGTATAATTTTACTGTTCAAAATTCTGTTCTTTTATTGTTCAAAATTCTGTTATTTTACTACAGTTAACATATTGATTCTTTCTTTGTAAATCAGCCTAATAGTTGATTCTTTTAAATTTTGGCTAACAAAGCCAACCATTCATAATATTCTCCATATACTTTGTGTTTATCTTACAATATTAACATTTTCTTTGAATAGAAAATAGTTTCTTTATAAACTCAATTGACTGTGACTTCTTGTCTTTCATTGAACGAAAAGAAAAATTATTTTTTCTACCTCAACTAATTAGATATCTATGTTGATAACGTATTATAAAATTAAAAGAAAGAACTCTTGTTTATTTTATAGAAAATCAAAGTCTCATATTTATATGGTATAATTACGTCTGTAGGAATACAAGTCTCATTTACAAATAGCATTTAATTTACCACAAAGAAATATTTTCTTCGTTTCATTCTTTTCTTATAGAGATTTTTATCTCCTACGACAGAAGAATAAAGACATAAAAAGGGACATTCTTTTGTACTACTCCCATTATGTTATACTTTCAGAAGATAAGTATCTAATTTTAGAGATTAGTACTCTCTCCCACGCATCATAGTCATTCATATGAAAAACTGATAAGTGCGTTTTTACACACTTATTTTACTGTCAAAATATGAAAAATTGTTGATTAATATGTTGTAATATAGCTTAATTCTATGTAATTTATGTTTTGCATGACAAAGTGATGAATTTAGTTGAAATAAGAAGAAACAAATGAAAATAGACCAAAATGAAGGAAAACAAAAGTTCAGGGACCAATGTGCAAATACTCTAAACTTGTTTCTAACCTTATGATGAATATTCGAGAGTGTTAGAGGTCAATTGGATGAAGAAATGAGTCAAAATGATGAAATATAGCCAAAACATTATTACATATCAACTTTCAAATTGAAAAGATTTGCACATGTTTTCAGCCTCATATTGAGACCTTTTATTTTACTTGGTAGATGATGGAATTGGAAGTTGACATCTGAATCAAAGTTGAGCTCTTTGAGTTAGATTTCCAATGAAACTTGAATCACATCAATCAGACATCGAAAGAGAAAGATAAGACCAAAATACTTAAAGTTGTCTGGCGGGTAAACATTATAACTGTACGGTCGCATGGTTATAAATCCATGTGGCCGCATGGTCATTTAACGAGAATTCAAGGGTAGAAATTCTTTGTTCTATGCGACCACATAGGTTTATACCTTGCAGTCGCATAAGGTTAATTTGGACGAAATTTTTGGTTTCCTTCTACGACTCAACCACTGATGGTAACTTATTGTGACACGATTTTCCAACCTTAAAAGACCCAAAAACGTTGCACAACGCCGGATTCTTCATTATTCATCATTCCTTTATCCCTTTTGGCTCAAGAAATCTATGAAGAACTAAAACCTTGGTGAAGTTAGGGAGGAACTCTTTCAGAATTGGTGATTTCACATCTATTATTCACATATTTTGGTATTTTCTTGTTGAACAACTCTAAAATTTATAGTTTTTTTTCCATGAATTTGTAATGAGATTGGTTTAGCTTTTATTAAATTCATCATAGATTTGGTCAGGCTTTTTCTATCGACGAATTGAAATATTTGTTGAATTATAATCTCATGAATGTTATTGGTGTATTGTTTACTACTTTAAGCTAAAAGTATAAAATCGCTTTTCTTTTCTTATTCCAATACATGTATGCGTAATTGTGTTATAGGGAAACTAGATTCTAGAGTTACAATTGAAATTAAATTGATTTAATGGTTTATTCTCCTCATCATGAATTAATTTTGAGATTGGCTTAGTATTTATTAAATTGGTCGTAGAATTAGTCATGCTCTCTCTATGAATAGATTGAAATAATTATTTAGGTTTTAATCTCAATTATTTAAGTTTATTGATGTGATTCTCTACTACTTTATACTTTAGTATAAAGTCGATTTTGAATCTGATTTCGATAAACCAAGTGTGAACATTGCAATAGGAAGATTAACCATTAGGATCACGTTAGAATTAAATTGGGTTTAAACGACATATCTTCTAATTAGAGTGTCGGGATGAAAGTCTCTAATTGTGTTATAAAAATGAAATAATTGATGTGAATGATCCAATCCAATTGAGAGAATCCCGACATTTCACTACCTCAAATTATTGATTTTAATTTTACCTTTCAACATTGAATTTTATCACACATCGAAGACAATAATTTAACCTTTTGGAACCCTTAAGTATTTTCCATCTTCCTATAGATACGACACCCAAAAGCTACACTACAACTATATCGTTATTCTTTGGGCCTAATCAAATTTTGACACCGTTGCTGGGGGGACGGTACAAAATACATAAGGATTGACTAAAAATGGTGACATCGTTCCTTTACTTTTATTTTTTAGTTAATTTAATTTTCGTTATTGTATTTTTCTTATTTTCACACTTTTTTTTACTTTTTCCATGAGCAGGTATCGAGGAGTTCGAAGAAGATCTGCTGAATAAACTGATATAGAGTTTGAATATCTTTTTAACCCTATTTTTGATTCTACATATGTTAAAACTAACACTTCATCACATAACACTATGTCTGATAGTGAGCATGATGCACATTTTAGGAATTTACATAATTATCTTTATCGCACACGCACATCCATACCATCATACATTATTTTTCCACCTAATATGCCACGTATGGACCTTAAATCGGGAATGATTCAACTTATTCCCACTTTTCATGGACTCGAAAATGAGAATCCATACGTGCATATGAGGAAATTTGAAGAGGTGGTTGCAACCTTCCACAATCAACATGGTACGGCTGATGTGAATGTTGATTCTAAAATTCCTATTATTCTTGACAGACATTTCCTTGCTACTGCTAATACTCTGATTAATTGTGTGAATGGTCTTATGAAATTATTATTTGGGAATATTACTCTAGAAGTCAACATTTTCCATATCATGAAGCAGTTAGAGGACGATGACGAGTGTCATCAAACCCACATGATTGATGTACTCACTCAGGAGGTAGCTGATAATATATTTCTTGGACCAGTACAGGAAATTCTAGAACCAGATGGATTGGACGTTGCCATAAATAAATATCTTGAGATGGAGGATCAAGAGTCAGGAGGAGGAACATTATCAGTAAAATGTCCAAAGAGTTTAGTGCACTACAAAGAAAATTGGAACCATGCTTGTTGGATGTAGGCTGAAGGAGGAAACATTGGGTCGAGCCAACGAAAATAAACAAAGGCGCTGCTTGGGAGGCAACCAAATGAGAGTTCGTTCATTTCTTTTGTTGTTTACTTTTGCATTTATATTCTAATTTATTTCTGTCATTTTCTTTGTATTACCGGTCCATTGAGTACTTTCAGGCTTCCTATTATTAAAGTTTATGTTGATTCACTGCATCATTTTTATGATAACTCTTCGTTTGGCTTTCATGTTTATGCATTGAGGACAATGTAAAATTTTAGTTGGGGAGGATCTGTTGGATTTTGTCGTGAATTATATGTGATTTGCATAATTATAATAGAGTTTCAATTAAGTTTGGGGGTAGAACATTCGTCATTTTACTTCAATATTTGCATGTTTATAAAAAAAAAACAAAGAAAAAAATTCGTTTATTTCTAACTTTTATCGTTTAGCATTAGATTATAATCATAGTTTTGTATGCTTGTGTGAGTTTAATAACTATGCTGGCTATGATGTAATTATTGGAATAAGTATCAGTTGTGAATAATGAAAATAGTGTAATATTGGATTAATCTAAACCTGTTTATGAAAACTTGACATTCTTTATGCACGTTACTTATGTTGGCATATTGAGTTAGTGATGCGGTTCATTATGTAGAGGATAGTTGAACATAGTAACTACACCCAAATAACCTCTAGTGTATTATTCCATAATCCAATTATAGGTTAGTTTGGAGATGATTGAACTGTTACAAGGGAATATTGAGATGAGAAGGGATTCCGTGCATGAAAATATTATGTGGATTGTCTAAACCTTAATGAGATGAAAACGAGGTGAGAGTTTTAAGTTAAAGGTTAGTTTTAGAAACTGAATGTCTAAAAGAAAAGGGGCATTGCACTAATCTTTGAGTACATAAAAAGTATCTTTTTGAGCCTATATAATTCGGATGATTAAGCCTATGAGGATGATTTAAAATTGGGTGCCCTATAGTTATCTGACTTGGGATTCATCGGTCTAAAACTCGCTACATGAGTTATATAGAAAGCAAATGAAAAGATACTTAAAAAATGAAGAAAACATGAAAATGAAAAGAAAAAAAAATACTCAAATACATTGATTACGCCCCAGACATCTAGTTGACAAAACTACACATTTGATAAAAAGTAAGTAACTTAGTCTAGTTTTAAAGGTTAAAACAATAAAAAATACAGGAGAATCTCGACTTGTTGAAGTGTGAACTTGTAGGAGTAAGTTTTATTTAAGCTAAGAGAGGGTAAGAATAGAATTGAATAAATTCAACTTAGGATGCACCCCGGGAAAATTGAGTGAAAAGCATAAGTTTGGGAGGTATGTATCTCTCGAGCGAGGTAAGAATATATTTGACTATTATGGGTTAGGTGTTGAACCAATCACAATATTAATATGTTGACATGAGTTTTCACACACACACGTCGGGTTATGCATGTAATAGGTAAAGATTTATTTAATTTTTACACTGTTGTAATTGTTTATTTGTTTGATTACCGAATTCCAATCTTAAGATACAGCATGTAGTTGGACCATGTTGTACATAAAGTTGAGTTATATTTTTTTGTTTGAGGACAAACAATAGTTCAAGTTTGGGGGAGTTTGATAAGTGCATTCTTACACACTTATTTCACTGTCAAATTATGGAAAATTATTGATTAATATGTTGGAATATAGCTTAATTCTATGTAATTTATGTTTTGCAGGACAAAGTGACGAATGTAATTGAAATAAGGAGAAACAAGTGAAAATGGACGAAAATGGAGGAAAACAAAAGTTCAGGGACCAATGTGCAAATACTCTAAACTTTTTTATAATCTTGTGATGAAGATTCGAGAGTGTTAAAGGTCAATTGGATGAAAAAATAAGTCAAAAGGATGAAATATAGCCAAAATATTATCACATATCAACTTTTAAGCTGAAAAGATTTGCACCAGTTTTTAGTCTCATATTGAGACCTTTTATTTTACTTGGTAGATGATGGGATTGGAAGTTGACATCCAAAATAAAGTTGTAGCCCTTTGAGTTACCTTTCCAATGAAACTTGAATCACCTCAATCAGATATCGGAAGAGGAAGATACGACCAAAATACTAAAAACTGTCAGACGGATAAACACTATAACCATGCGGTTGCATGGTTATAAATCCATGTGGCCTCATGGTCATTTATCGAGAATTCAAGGGTAGCAATTCTTTGTTCCATGAGACCGAATGGGTTTATACCTTGTGGTCGCATAGGGTTAAATTTGGACGAAATTTCTGGTTTCCTTCCACGACTCAACCACTGATGGAAACTTATTGTGACACGATTTCTCAATTCTAAAAGACCCCAAAACGTTGTAGAACGCCGGATTCTTCATTATTCATCATTCTTTCATCCCTTTCGGCTCAAGAAATCTAGAAAGAACTAAAATCTTAGTGAAGATAGGGAGGAACTCTTTCGGAATTGGTGATTTCACATCTATTATTCACAAATTTTGGTATTTTCTTGTTGAACAACTCTAAAATTTATAGTTTCTTTCCATGAATTTGTAATGAGATTGGTTTAGCTTTTATTAAATTAATCATAGATTCGGTCAGACTTTTTCTATCGACGAGTTGGAATATTTGTTGAATTATAATCTCATGAATATTATTGGTAGATTGTTTACTACTATACGCTAAAAGTATAAAGCTCTTTTCTGATCTTATTTCAATACATGTATGCGTAATTGTGTTATAGGGAAACTAGATTCTAGAGTTACAATTGAAATTAAATTGATTTAATGGTTTATTCTCCTCATCATGAATTAATTTTGAGATTGTCTTAGTATTTATTAAATTGGTAATAGAAATAGTCATGTTCTCTCTATGGATTGATTGAAATAATTACTTAGATTTTAATCTCAATTATTTAAGTTTATTGATGTGATTCTCTACTACTTTATGCTTTAGTATATAGTCGATTTTGAATCTGATTTCAATAAACCAAGTGTGAACATTGCAATATGAAGATTAACCATTAGGATCACATTAGAATTAAATTGGGTTTAAACGACATATCTTCATATTAGAGTGCGGGATGAAAGTCTCTAATTGTTTTATAAATATGGAATAATTGATGTGTATGATCCAATCCCATTGAGAAACCTCAAATTATTGATTTTAATTTTACCTTTCAACATTGAATTTTATCACACATCGAAAACGATAATTCAACATTTTGGAACTCTTAAGTATTTTCCATCTCCCTGTGGATACGACGCCTCAAAGCTGCATTACAATTACCGCGCTATTCTTTGGGCCAATCAAAAACACAATTCTTGAAATTCTTCTAAATGCCTGAATTTTCAAGTTTTAACTTGCTAGATATCTCGTGATACTTGAATTGACTTGGAGGATTTATTGAACTAAACAATAAATCTTAATTTACACGTGAGAGGTTATTATACTTCTAAACATATATTTTTTGTTAACAAAGTCAATTACGGTGAATTTAGCATTACTAGTTTATCATGTTAGGCAAATACAATAGGAAATTAGGAATACTGCTGAAATTATAAAATAATAAAAAGTAATAATAAAAGTGAGGAAACATAATTGTTGATGTAATAGTGGTACTAAAAGGAACCAATGTCTCTGTCGCACACAATTTCCTTAAAACAGATTCGTCCTTCATTGTGGTGCAAAAGGACCAATGACGTCTATCTCTCCCAGTAGACAACGGTTGAAAGTAATCGACTAACACTTCGTCACTACTTTAGGTGAGCTGAGAATGCTCACAATTCTATCATCAAACTAGAAAATTATTATATACACTACAAAGAACAAAACTCTTGAAAGCAAAAAAAGAAGACCGAAAATTGGAGAGAGCTCTCAATTTAAAAAAAAAAAAAAAAAAACTTTTTTAGGTGTGTGGAATAAAGAGAACACCTCCTTATATAATACTAGAATAAAAGAGGTTTCAATTTCTTTGTTAATTTTGTAATAACATCAAATTATATTACAATGGACGTTAAAACTTTATAACCACAAATTCAAATATAAATTAACTATCGCATTGAAGAGAAGTAAAACCTATGAATTGTTGTTACACTTTCACATTCAATTTTTTTCAACATATCATGCATTGCGTGTATTATATATACGTGTGAAATTGAATTATACATGACACATTCGTTTCCATTTAGCCGTCGTGTCGAGTTTGCTGTCAATTTTAATGTTAGCTTTGTTATGAATAAAAAATTACCACTTCTGGTTTGCACTTTTTTCCTTAGTTTTTCCTTATGTCTTTACGAGATTTACATGAGACTGGAAATTTTCTATCATCAAAATGTGATTATGTTACACTCGATGTAATTGTTATTCATTATTTGGAAAAAAGGGTAATGGTATATCTAATATTAATTGAGGATTTTTATGTGCAAATTTGAATAAGTTCAAAAATTGTAGTTTTACAATAAATAATCAATAAGTTATCTTAAACAGTATATACTTACTTTATAGAGTATTTCGTTTTCCCTGTTGACATTGAACATCAATTGATAGTGGTAATTTCTGAAAGCAAGTTCTAGCACAAATAGATCTCAAAATATCATATTTCATCCTTCCATCAAAATTAAAAAGGATGAAAAAACTTTAAATGCTGGTATAAACGTTTGCATTTTTCAAACTTAAACAACTTACTTACAATCAAAAACCAACATTAAAATGTGAGAAAGCTTGTACTCCTTATACGGTCAGACTAGTGGTTCGGGTAAGAATCATGCTCGGTCAATTTTCATAGTTTAGGACCCGATATGCCAAAAAGAATGGTTCAAAGGTTAGGGATCTCAACTAGAACTTTTCCAACTAGTTAATGTTGTGAGAACAGCGAGACGGCCCAAGCCTGCACCATCCTGCCCATAAAAAAAAAAAAATAGATTGAGTTCATCTTATTGTCCACTAAAGTTGTGTCAATTGGGCACACAACAACAGAAACAAGTTAAGTGCGAGGTTTTTCCTCTGGTAAAAAATTGGTATTTCGATGGGTAGGGAAGGAAATGAGCTAGTGTGGTGCGCCATACACCTCCACGATTAATTGTGTATTCCAAGTCAAGAATTGGAATTAATAAAAGTCAAAAGAAAGTAACCACCCCCACAAGTTGTAACATCAAACATGCAATCCAACTAGGATTATTTTATTGTGTACCAAAGAAAATATTAATAAATAATCAGAGTAATTATTATATAAACAAAGTTTAATATTGGTGATATCTAATCAAACATCATAAGGAGTTAAAGCTCAAATTAAAGATGTCTTGTATTATCGTTTGCCAGCTAACTTAAAGCAATATTCAGTATCCATTCCATGAATGTTTGTATCTTTTTCTATCTGTCAGTTACAATGTAAAATAATAAAAGTAACAAATTGCCCTCTGAAAGGGGAACAAGAAAAAATTATTTGGTATTTAATTATGCCTTATGTGAAGTTGTAAATAATGAAATAAATAATTTTCAATTATTTTACGAGACTATTTATTTGTTATAAATATGACATATTTTCTGTATATTGAGAATATAACTTTGGTTGCATATTGATTGTTTCAAGATAAAACTAGATGTTGGATGACTTATGAAGAAATCAGAAATGGGTGGAAATCGGATGAAAATGACTAATTCGAACAAAGTGTGGAAGGTGGAGACTGAAATGCACAAAACCTAAAGACGAATGACCCACATTGTAAATACGTTTGATGACTCAATTATGAAATTCAAGGACTAAATTGATTGAGAAGCAAAAGAATATGCCTTGATATCGCAAGGTTATACGTATGCGATTGCAAGGGTGATCGAATTTCTACTAGCAACTCCACATTGATAACCATGTGACCGCAATGGAGAAAGCCATGTGATCGTATGGCTATCCGGCACATTAAAAATTCTATTTAATTTAAGTTGAATTCTAAATGGAACGTAATTTGTGCGCGATTTTACCCTAGTTTTGGAGGTTAATTAGATTATTCTTCATCATAGGACAATGAGAAGAGATCTTTAGAGTGAGAGAGAATATAAAAACACATACTCAAATGCTTAGTTCGGAATTGGGGATTTCAAGCAAGGAAGAATTGAAATTTCTTTGATACTCCATTGAAGACATTCTAATGGGGGAAATTCCATCTTCAAGATTCTTCTTGCATGACAAGTGGGCTGGTATCACTACTTTAGAATCAGTGCCTAAGTGATTCAATATTTCTTGAGATGAATTATCTATGTTTGGTACACATTAAAATTTTCATTTTCATCCTTCTACTCATTTTCAACCACATATTCTTCAATAAACTAATATTTTTCATCACATCAATAATTTTTCTTTCTTTTTCAACCACACATTCTCTATCAATCTATTATTCCAGAATACATTCTTCCAAAATAATGTGGCTTAAACACACCCTTATTGTGCCTTTGTGTAATATGAGCATGTTAGGCTAAATCCTTTGTGCTCAGAATGATTATCTAAATCGTTAGTTGAAATTTTAATTCAAATACTCTTCATTTAATTCTCAAATTTGTGTTGGATTCATTGATGTCAATATGTTTCAACTACCATTTGAATGAAGGTTTGAAAAGTTCAAATAATGTACTTATCTTGACCATCGAAAGTGATATTAGGAGTAATTTCATGAACTAGATACTTAACTTTACATGTTTATTGATTATTTCGGGAGAAAATTCAGTGTTGGACGAGAACAAGTGAAAATGAGTGATAATTAATTAAAAAAAAAAAGGATTAAAGCTGGACACATTCTGGAAGTTGAGATCGTGGAGTTACATTTGAAAGTTGAAAGATCTCAATTACAATAATTAAGAATTCAATTTGATATCTATAAACAGGAATCTTTCACTTAATAAAAGGGATGCTTGAAGGGACACATTCTTATGGCAAACTGCATAGATTCATTCATAATTTCTCAAGAACTATGGCCCTAAATTTGGATTTGAAGGTTGGATTTTATCGATCGACCGAAAGATTCACAATCATCCAAAAGTTTAAAGATCCGTAGTTGGGATTTGGGTGTCGAAAAATAACAATTTGTAACATCAAACACGCAATCCAACTCGAAGATGATCATTTTATTGTGTACCTAAGAAAATAATATTACAAAATACTTTTTTTAAGTCAAAGTAATAATTATAATAAATTAATTTTAATAATAGTTACATCTAATCAAACATCATAAAAGGCTAAAGCCTAAATTAAAGATGTCTTAAATTATTGTTTGCCAGCTAACTTAAAACAACATCCTGCATCCATTCCATGAATGTCTGATCTCCCATCTGTCAAGTGCGTGGTAAAATAATAATAAAAATAAATAAATAAATTGTCCTCTTAAAGGGAAACAAGTAAAGATTAGTTTGTTTCTAAACATGTTTTTATGTAAAGATGTAAGTAATTAATATTATTTAATAAAGACTATTCATTTGTTATAAATACGACATAGTTGATGCAACGACTTCGAGGCTACCATAAATTATTGATCGGTCTGATGAGAGATTATAAATTAATAATAACAGTATAATCAAAGTAAATTTCAATTCTTTAGCCAGAACGCCGAATTGGACTAGAATTACATCATTCTCGAGTTTAAGATTCCGTACTAGATAAATTTGACAATCGAGAATATTTCTCCAAAGATAAAAATATTAATAATAATAAAAAAATTAATAGTTAAATAGTGGATACAGATGTTGAAAAAGAGAAGGGTTTTTGGAATTTAGGAAAGTGGCATCGTACGTATACAAGATGTCCGCCATAAAACATACCCCAGCAGACACAGTTTGAGGGACCTTAGTCCGGGAAATACGGGGTGCATGTCATTTTTAAAATGTGGGTCACCTTCACATGCCACCCATGTGAATCCAATGTTTTTCTTTCATTTAGTGCTTAAATTTTTTTCTTGTTTTTATTTAGCATTTTGTTCGTTGGACCACTTTGTATTCTTTTTAGTTTGGTACGTAGTACTTAACAAAACTTGAATAGTGTCATGAATGTACTATTAAATTATTTCTCTTCTTCATATTGTCGAGTAAAGTGAGATTTATTGTGCTACACAAATAATACAACTTATTCTGAATAATTAGAGTAATGCTATTTACAATCAGCGATCGTAATAGTCATCATAGATTCATATGTGATAGATTGTTATTTGAGATTTAGTTTATTATTTGAGATAGTAATTTATTATTTGATGTAATAAGAGTTATAAGAAATTAATGTCTCAAAGAATTAGTTATCATATAAGATGACTACTGTAATCGCTGACTGTGAATAACATTATTCGAAAAATAAGGATTTAGTACATAAGTGTTTTGGTATTTGCCTGATAGCAATCTACTATACTAGACAAACCTGTCACACCTATAGCCAAGATCACTCGGACAGATCCTTGCTTGTCGGGAGTGAAATCAATCAAGAAGTCAGATGCAAAACAAAAGACATTCAAGTTTGCATTTGAGATGTGAGAAGTTAGGATTTAATATAGTGAGTTTGTTTATATTTGACAACGAGAGACATTTATGACAAATTTTGTGCAATATACGAAAGTTTAATGGAGTACTGCTACATGAAGATATTACTGCATTCTAAATTTCGATTACTCGATTTAGCATGGAATTAATGCAATGATAAGTAGTTTTCAAATTTTTTTAAAGACTAAAAATGAAGAGATTTCAAAATCAAGCTTTATTCCTAGCATCAAACATCTAACAATATTTTTTAGAATTATTATTAATATTGATAATCTTGAAATCACCATAATCTCTCCACGCATACGTAATACATGTGTATATGGGTCGATATAAATTTTAAAATTGAACTAGACCGGTCGGTCCAACCCAAAATCAATGAACTAGACTCGAACAACTTGGAACATTTTAGAATTAAATTGGTCAAGAGCCAAAAGAAATATTGAGTTCAGAAGGGGTTTTCGCTCGACAAAAATAATGAAGAGGATTTAAAAGAAGTAAACTTCACCAAGAATCGATTATAATCAAAGATTCTAATAACTCGTCAGTTGAATTAATGACTATTAAATTGAGTATTCCAAACGAATTAGTCGATGAGTATGATAATTTATAAATATGAATCTATTCATATAAACTTCCAATTGATTGAAACTAAACCTAGTGAATAAAAGTTGCACACGAGCGTTAGCACGTACCCTCCAAAAACGGACAGATCTATGTAGGGACCCTCTATGTCTTTTCTCAGCCGTTAGATTTCATAGACTTCATCCTGACCGTTCATATAATCATGAAAATTCATGTGATATTTATGGGATCAAATGTTTCACAGCTTTTTAATAGCCCAATATTCTTCTCGGGATTGGTGGAAAAGGCTTCCATTCCCCCTATAAATACTACCCTTTCTTCTACCCTAAACCTACACCTCCATCCCCTACTCCTACCCCCACCCAATATAGATAGATATAGAGAGAGAAAGTTCATCTTCTCTCTTCTTTTTTGAAGAAACCCTATTTAGGGTTGCAGAAAATGTACAGGCTGAGGCCCTTGTCATACTTTTCCACAGCTTTCTTGAACTGCATATAATTGTATGGACAAAAGCCTATTTGCAGTTCAATAAAGCTGTGGGAAGATATGGAGAGGGTCATATGGGAATTTTCATTTTCAGACTCAAATTTTCAGTATGTGTAACTACAGAACGGTATTTTCAGTGAACATAGTTTTCTGCTGATGAATCGATTTCATTTCTATGCTGTATTCATGTAGATTTAACTTTTTACATTCATGATTAGTTTTCTGGTATTGAATCTTCATTTCTATGTAAAAATTCATGCAGATTTACCTTTTTACTTGCATGATTGTGTAATTGTTTACAGATCTACTGACAACCTTTTCGAAATTACAGTGTTTCGTATGGTGAAACTCAAGAGACACTCAGTTTTGACCTTTGTGTTTTGGCTGTGTGCAGATGCACTTTTGTCCATGTAATTTTGCAGATTTAAT
>CAIGRB010004171.1:161678-175407 GCA_903798255.1 Fraxinus quadrangulata | reverse complement strand
GTCTTCTTTCCCCACACCTTCAACCTGAGCACAAATCAAATATCTAAGCCCTTAAATTGTCTTTTCTATATATCTCCCTTGCTGTAATCCTCGAGTCCTTAATTCCCTATTTCAGTCCAAGAAACACATATAAGTATTTCTTCTTCGAGATTTTCTAAGAAAAGGATATTTTCAATGGAGTCGAATCATCAAGAAGAATCTTTAAACTCGAATGAAGAAGTTGAGCAGCAAGAGCAAGACAAGATTGATCTTGGCGTAGGCCGGTTGTATGAGTGTGTGTTTTGCAAGAGAGGGTTCAATACTGCACAGGCTTTGGGTGGCCACATGAATATCCACAGGAAAGATAGAGCAAGGAACAAACCTACTTCCACAAATTCCAATAGACAAGAAGAAAATTACACAGTCCCGAGATTCCACCAGCAGATTCTTTCCAGTTATCAACCAGTGCACTATATGGCATCTCATGATCAGGCATCATTGAATTATAGAACGTATTTTCCAGCATCCACGTCTAGTTCTAGACCCTTTTATCAACAGAATTCGCTTGATGACCTTGATCAACAGCGAGCGAATCAAATTGGGGATGACTGGCGCACGAATTTGAGCTTAGAAATTGTGCCAACGGTTATGGAAATTTTGGAGAAGAAACAGGTGATAAGTGAAGAAGAGGAATTGGATTTGGAGCTTCGACTTGGATAGGATTGTTGTACAGCTTTTGATAATATGCTCGTTTTAATGAAACTCGGGTAATTACTGGTTACTGTAGCATTTTCTATGCAAAAGCACCATTTGTTTATCTAAAATGGCTATTTGTGCCAAAGAATTTAATAACTTTGTGGCGATCAATGAAGGAAGAAGACGCTGTACAGTGGGAATTTTATGGTTTTTTGTTAGAGAGAACTTTTTATTACAGCCATGCTTTTTTATTTCAACTTATAAATCTTTAACCCTAATTTGATTGTCATTAATCAGGGTTCTATAATTGTCCCAATTCTAATTGTGCCAACTTCTTCTGATCTCCACATTTTGTAGTTTACCAGGCATTTTTGGCTAGCTTTGTATCTAAAAATTTTATTTTTCTTGCACTGGTCAAATTCATTAATTTGAATCAACTTATAAATCTTTAACCCTAATTTGATTATCATTAATCAGGGTTCTATAATTTCCCCCAATCTAGTTATACATCTTCTGTTCTCCACTTTTTATTCCAGCCATTTTTAGCTAGCTTTGTGTCTAAGATTTTATTTTTACTTGATCTAGTAAAATCATCATTTTATTAGCAAAATTCTAAGGGATAACTGATTAACAGAGGTTTTCGGAACACGAAAAAAAACACCAATTTAACAGTGGTTTTCGGAGAGGAAAGAGAGAAAGGAATTAATCTCTATATACTTTAAAAAGAAATTAATTTCCACTGTGTGGCTGAAATAAATGCATTAGAACTAGAAGCATGCATTGTTAAGCTTAGCTCAAATGCAAACTTTTAGTAGAGTTCCTTTATAAACTTTTAGCTCAAACTCATTGTTGAAATTGCTTGTACTAAAAGTACATTTGTTACGATTTTATTTACGCCGTACCTCGTTTTTAAATGAAATTGCTTTGAATGGATCGTTTCATTAAAAACATTGCCCTGTGAGGAGTTACATCTGCATCAAGATATGTAGGCTTATGGTTCCAATTAAGTATGGGACGGAATTGTTTCTGCGAGAAGTAATCATCAATCTCATTCCATGTTTTCGAGCACAATAAGTACCACAAACACACACACGGGAGAGATCAATTAAGTCATGATTTTGAAGCAAAAAAATATTGACAACCTCCAAGTAATCCAGTCTTGCAACTGTTATTTCCTGTGGTTGTATTCTTATCATTTTCTTTCTCATTTTGTGTAACATACTTTTTCCCTTCTGGTTATTTGTATTATTATGCTTTCTGGTAATAATGTTTTGCTGCATATTTACCTGATTAGATTACATTTAACTCATTAATAGCAGTCAATTTATACATACATATATGTCCTCGTTACAGTAATTAATTCAGGTTGAGTACATTAGATTGTTGCCATATTATATATTCAAATTAATGAGAAAATCAACAAGGGATGCCACCGTTTGCATTTTAGGATTGAATTAGGGTTCTAACTATTGGACCTTGGGGTTCCATTTTAGGCCTTGTTTGGGAGAACTCTCCAAACAAAAGCTTAAAAGGCAACCTTGAAAAGAGATGTGGTCCAAACATTTATATGTTGCTTATTTATTTCGTGTTTATTCGAATGTAACTTTAACCAATCTTGTAGTTTGCCAATTGTCAATGGCTTTCATGTTTATTTTTCCCTCTCAATGTTTATATGAATTTGACAGAATAGATAGCATACTAATGAACCATGCATCTATCACACAGTAATCAGAATCCAGACGTACCACTTTATTCAAAAGTTTGAATTGTTACAAACACTTCAAAACGCCCCCTTTCATATCAAGGTCAAATGAATATATATAGGAACAATTACATTATCTACTTGTCTCTACAAAATTTTATAAATATGAGCTAACAAATTATATTGGAGTGAAAGTACTCTGAAATTATGTTGACTCGTCTTATCTAAAAGTTAAATTGTAGAGTTCAAAATCACATTAATTTGAATTTAACCTTTGTTTGATATCATTATCCTATTTATAATATAAAAAGGTAAAAGTGACAATCCTTGTGAAGATATGTTCAAGGTTGAAGAATAAAAGTATGTGACTTGGTTCTTCTACTCAATCTATTCTACTAAATACACACAGCTGAACAAATATTCTAAAGAATTATAAAATAGTTGATATATTATATATAACAGAAGGACATCACCAAAGCACCAGTGGTCTAGTGGTAGAATAGTACCCTGCCACGGTACAGACCCGGGTTCGATTCCCGGCTGGTGCAATTTATTTTTAAATTCCTCTTTATTCGGCATTCGTCTAAAAATCAACAAATTTTACATTCAAAATATCAGCGCATATGAATTTTTATTGGAAGACATCACGTGAAATAGCCCAAAATCGGGTCAAGTTGTACTTGTTTAAATTGACTCTGTAACAATAATACGATCAACTCAACCTTATTTCACTCTAGGAGCAACTGTTCACGACCATGATGATCCTTAACTCGTGGTCATTTTGATATTTATATCTTCAATTTTTTTGGTCATATTTTTATTCTTAACCTTCAATAATTATCACATTTTGTTCCCGATTATGATTTTTGTCCAAATATTGTGCTAACGTAGGGACAAATATTTTGTATTGTTGTTTATTTTGCATATTTACTTAAATTAAGAATAGGTAAAGCCATATCAACTGACATAAAATTGAACAATTACATGTTTTCCAAAAGATATATTAAAATGTCTATCTGTCCATCCCTTACATTCAAGTGCATGTTGCATTCAGAAACATCTCTACAAACACAAGAAGGCTATGACATCTCACAGCCATGTAACGACATTGAGCATCCTCTCGCCAATTCATGTAATCTCTTATCTAATAAGATAGTATACGACAAGGAAAATAACCAGAAAAGATGCCACGAGCGTAAACATCCTGCGGCTTGATTTGGTTTCAAACACCTGAAGCAATAAGAAGTCAAATTGTAGGAAAGTACATATCCAAACCAAAGAAAGTAGCATAACAGAATAGAGGTCATTAATACCATCTTAAATTTATCCATGGTTCCGGACAGAACTCCTCTTGAACTATCCATGTCATTGCCCTAAGAGCAAAAAGTTGGAAGTTATCGAGCAGTACTTAACCATGATTGACAATAATAATAATACACATTCGGTATGTGGGATATATTACAATAATATACACACCATTCGGTCCAACATTCGATTATGAGTCTCAACCTCCTCATGCACATCACCTGAAAGCTGTTGATACAACGAAAAGTTAGGGCTCATATGGGAAATTGCCCATACAAAACATCGGCAAATAAAGGATTTCTCTTTTTTCATTAATAACAGTTTTAACTTATTTAGGACGTGTCTAGTGCTAATACTTCATCTGCTTAAAATTGAAACATTGACCAATGCTTTGCCAAGGTAGACCCCACCTCTGAGCCGTAAAAAAAGACGACCTGATTTTACACGTAACTACTATGAAATCAATTTTTTTGCTTCAAAAAGCAGTCCCAGACAGCCCCTTAAAGATGTCTTGAACAAGGGAGGTTGCAAGCTAACAATTTTCGTCATCAAAGCATACGTTGGACTTTTGTCAAATTCTTCGGGGCTATAATTTGAAAAAAAAAAAAAAAAATCTCCATAAAAATTGCATGCTTGGGTGTTATAAGAGGATACACACAAAGCCCGTCAAACAAATGCAACTTCAACACATTGCAATAAAGCTGCCATTCACGCTCATCCAAGTTGAGTAAATTTGCTTATAGTTGTAGAAATTACAAACGTTTGGAAGAGTCTTTAGTAGGCTCTCCATCAACCTATTTATTAACTCAACTCCTCTTTTGCTCTATAAACTTTCCTCATGATTAAATACTTAATGTGGTTCTTAATGTGATCTAACATGATACCTCAACCACCAGTTACAGCAACCCATTCAACTCTCTCTTTATTCTCTAACAAAACACAAAACTGACATATGAAAAACTAGTTAATCCAAAAAATAATATTAATAATAATAAATTAAGGAAAAGAAAAGAAAAATGTATCAACCAGTCAAACCACAATTCGACTATAAACTCCTGCAAATTCAAACTTACTCTTTTCAGTAGATTAACTCGATCTTGCAATCCATCAACTGCCCTATCATTCTCTTGCTCATCAATTTCATGGGAGGTATATGAAGATGAAGCCCTTATACCACCTTCCTCTATACCATCAAACAGAGCAGCTCTAGCATTACGGTCTCTGAATTCAGGATCATTGTGAGTGGTTTAACAGGTAGAGACTAAGAGACGGTAATGTATAAATGAATTTGATGGGATAAAAGTAAATTCTGATAGAAAACAAATATTAATTTTAGAAGATAATCAGTAAAAAGTCTGATGCACTATGAGCCTCTAAGTCAGTTGATGAAGTTCAATGTTCTGAGGCATTTGCATGATTTGCATGTTAGGTAACTACTGTTTATGCAATCTTCCTGTTAAAATAAAGAAAAGTGACTTGTAAGATCAAGATGACGATGTTAAGAGGCACCATATGTCATATCATAAGGTTCAATTTTAGATTTTGAAAATCTGATGGAACATACTATTGTCAATTTTTCCCCATTTTGAAAACGAGTGAAAATTCAATCTTCATGATAGTCCTTTTTCCAGTTACTTTGGTGGAGTGTAGGTAAAAGAGTCACTATAGAGTACTCTAGGATTGGGTGTATGATGGGCTCAGATTAGAAAAAGATATTTAATCTACAGCTAACAGCAGGTATAGATTTTCCAAAACGCTACATTTGGTGTGACCACACCTGAACGGCATAGCCGACTTTTTATGTTTCTAATGACCTACAAACCATCTGGGGTTCTAACCATTTCTTTTCTTTACTTCATTCTATTTACATATTACGGTATTAGCATTGTAACCATAGTCATAATTATTTATTTTCTTTGTATATGTGGCTGGCATAAGGGCTAAACATGGGATAATTTGACAAAGAATAAGTTGTGTTATGTAATTCATTTAGATAAGCAGTGAAATGAAGCACTCAAGCAAACTATTACACAAAAAACTGAATAAATTCCAGGGGTAGCAGAAAAATAGATTTGAAATGCAATAAAGTAGTGGATTAGAAGTTATGCAGTCTACTCATCAAACAAGCAAGTTAACTTAGGATAATAACACCTGTGTGCAGTAGAACACTACCTAATAGAAGTATACTTCGAGTATTTGAAGTATAAATCCCATTAGCCAGAAAAAGAATATTGAAAAATATAGTTAACCCTCACATCAAATCAGCCAGGTCTGTTAATTCCCGTGTTCAATAAATTCAAACTTCAACATGCTTCGTGAAAAATAAACAAAAATTCAGCTCTTACAATTCCATGAATATAGAAGCCTTAATTATATGCCACTCAGCCAGATGGCCACTTCTAGTATAAATTTTTGTATAAATTTCACACTTTTAGAACAAATCCAGGACTGGTTAATTGCGTCAGATATTGCCTGGCACAAGGTTGAGATAATCATGAAAAAGCTTTTGATATCCTGATTTCATCCACTAGCTCAGTTCTCCAGCATTGAACTTCACAAGTCACACGTAACAGAATTGTTGAATTCATAAGGCAAGTAAAGTGGATACTAATTACACTTAATACTTTACAGCTTATAGAAGCAATCAATTACAGACAAATACAATTAATCACATTACTTGCAATATTTCTCCAACCTCAATTCATAAATTATTGAAACTTCTAGTTTTTGTACAATAAAGTAATTCAAAGGTGATGGCCTAAATTGGCGCAGAATGAAAACAAAATGAAAACATAGCGAAAAGACCTTTTAGAATTCATGGCTATGGCAAATATCTGTAGAATACTCTGGGATTATAGAAAATATTGCGGCGATTCACTGGTTATAATTCTGCATATACAAAATACAAAAGTAATTAGAATCCGCGATAATCAATAACAGCATTGCTCGAATACAAATCAAATTTCTCAAATTCTAGGGTTTTACAATCAATAAAAAGGTTAAGCATTCGACAGTGGATTACTCCGGATGGAATTAAAGGAATTGATGTAACTGTGATAAAAAAAAAAAAAAAAAATCTAATCCGAAGAAATTGAGAGAGAGCGTTACGCGTGCCGACAGAGGGAAGCAGCAAAAGTACAGAAATGTAACTCCAGTCAACAGTCAAGACTCTAGAGAGACGAGTCTATAAATTTATATGTATAATAAAATTTTAGGAAAATTTGAATATTTAGTCCTTCACTTTAACGCCTAATGCAAAGCCACCCCCACAACATTATGACCCCAACCTTTAGAGTCCGTGCACAGTATACGAAGTATTACTTTGAAGATAAAATGAATAAAGCCCGCATAAGTTTAATAAATAAATGAAAAGAAGAAAGCAAAAAACAGGTTATCCTACCCAAACACTCCACTCTTCGACCACACCTAGCATTGATATTGGATAATAATGTAAACTTTAGCTTTTTAGCGTTTATGAGTTTTATTATCTTCTCGAATAATTGTTTATTTTCCCATTAAATTGAACATCATTGCTGTCATTTTGCACCGAACAACAATTAATTAATTTAAACGTGAAACCAATTTATTGCAAATGTCATTTTTGCCCTTCATTGCGAGTAAAGTTTAGAATCATGAGAGCGAAACTATCAAATGAGGTTAAAAGCACACTATCCTATTGTCCCTAATTAAACGGATAGTGTATATATTATTATTATTTTATTGTAGAAATCTCATTCAATTCCATCAAAATCAGATTGATTTTTTTTTTTTTAAAGTTAGGTCAAAACGTAAAATATGAAATACAATTATCGCTCAATGAGATAACTATAGAGATTCATTAATATCTTCATGGTTCACTTAAGATATGACACTAAAATTTAGCCATATTGATGATCAAATGGAAACAAAATTGAAATATTTGGGATTAGTTTAGAAAAAGGAAAGTGGATTGACTAGAATGAAACTTTGATCCAAGTTGGATGACCTCCAACTTGGAGAAAATTTCGCGTCAGAGTTACGTCATCCGCCATCTATCAAAATACGCATATGAGCCATAGCCTTCTAAAAATTGGAGGGAGCAAGGGTTTTGTCCATTGAATTCCGGTTCCGACTACATTTCTGCTCCTAATGGATTGCTCTGATACTGGATGTTCGTTCCATGTTTCGGCCGATACCGAGAAATTCCTTTCTGATCGATTGTTGGATAAAAACCAGCCGATTTCGGAGCGATTCAGAGCCCTCCTCTCTCTTCGCAACCTTCGTGGGCTTGCCCCTCGCAATGCCCTCGTTCAAGGTACCATATTTATGCGTGTCTGTTTATTTATTAGTTTTTTTTACATTGACGTTTTGTTGTGGGCTTTGCTACATGTACATCAGGAGTTACGTCAAGGTTACATAGCATTATGTAATTGGTTGATGGAAACATTTGATGTACATTATGGGATTTAAATGTATATTGTACCTTGAATTGAGTTAATTTAATCTCCTATATGAAGATAATTGCATGGAAAGACTCGAACTTTTTGTGCACTCTCTGCTTTAGTTTTATTATCCTTTTATTTTGCTCTTGCTAGGTAAGTTTCGCATTTGGCTGCAGTGAATTATAATTAATTTTATTCACGTTGATTTGCAGAAGTCATTGCATTATAGTTAAAAAAATTATTTTGACATGAGTTAGTAAAATCTTTACTGTATTTATCATATTTTATCTGGAATTGCTACTCATATATCTGGTATGAGATTGTAGACGATCACCTCTTCCTCTCATAGCTAAGCAAAACATCTCACATGAAATTAAGAAAATTTGCTGTACATGAGGATTAATCCAACTCACTTACATAAAAACAAAATTGATAAACCACCTCATTTAGAATTTTAACTTAAATCATTTCAAGTGTAATACTCAATATAGTTGGAATAATCCAGTTATCTAAGTCTTAAATCTATATGGATACATCGATTATAAATGATAATGTGTAGTGTTAGTTAAATGTTTTAAGTGCTTTTTGGTAAGTCTATAAATAGTAGTGAAAGCGCGAGGTCTAATATAGAAATATGCACACACAAGAGACCTAAAAAATAAAGGCATTCGTGGGTTCAATGTGAAAATTGCAACTTGTGGTCATATTCATTTTTCTTCAAACGTTGATACTTAAATTTTCATAAATAAATAATAACGATACCTCAAACTAGGATAGAGAAGCTTTTTATTTGATTAAGACGACGCACCTTTACACTCATCTGAGTCACTAAGAATCTTTCGTAACATAAACTTTCCGATTTACCTTAAAAAGGAATGAAATCCAACGTTGCAAAGAAATTATAAATAAGCAAAAAAAAAAAAAAGGTTAATAGAATTCATCTTTTGGAGGGACTGTCTGCTGCTTTTAGGAGAATTAGATAAACCTACTTTATTAATGCTCCTCTCTGTATATATTTGCATGGAAAACTGATATTGTTTCATCGCAGAAGAAGAACTAAAGGCGGGGAAATCCAAAGCAAAAGGTCGTAAATTGTTTGAAGACATGGCGGAACTGCAAATTGTTCCGGCTGGGAAGAATGTGGAGGCACAATACGTGGAAATGATGGTGCCTCTGTATTCTTATGGCTGTGCCAAGAAAGTCAAGAAATCTTTAGCAAATCTCAAAGGTAATTAATTTTATTTATTTTTAATACTAGGAAATTTCTCCCATAGGGTTGGTGTCAATAAGCTTTAGTTGAGTAGTCTCGGTATCAAATCAAATGAAAAAAATTTATAAATGGATGACGTTAATTAGCTATCCTATCTCATATTGAACTAATGACACTTTTTGTAAATTCCTATATAAGAAGGTCCATCCATGAAATGGACTTCCATTCTAGAAGTTGTGTGAGATACTACTACCAAAAGTATTGTTTGGAGTAAAGAGCTTCTTATGTATCTGTGGTTGAGTTAGAGGTTCATGATGAAATTGAAACAGCAAAGACATCGGTGAAAATTGGTTGAGGCACTCATCCTGTTCTCCTTTTTTTCTCTAGAAAAATCACTTAATCTGAATTTTACTAATTTTTATTTGTTCTTCCAAAATAGTTGTGTCAATAAAACAACTCGATTTAGGTTAGTGCAAGAGTTTGATAGTCTGTAAGCTAACAAACATCATAGTTGTTCTGCACATTTGAGTAGAAAATCTGAAGAGCTTTTGAACCAGGCCATACAAGGTTATATCAATTCTTGTAATTTATGTGCTGATGGCATAGCTTCTTTATCTTTCACTTGTAACGTGTCGGCGGGATTTCCATTGCTACTTTCAGTAGAGTGTTCTTTTGATAAATATTTATCACAATGATGTTAGTATATATGAGACTTCTCCTACTTAAGCAACCAGGGATGCGTCGAACCTGCTAGCACACGAGGCTGCATTTGCATTGGGTCAGATGCAAGATGCTGATGCGATCCCCGATTTGGAAGCTGTTCTAAATGATCTTTCATTGCATCCCATTGTTCGCCATGAGGTATAGATTAGCGAGCAGATTTTGTTAGGTGGTTACCTCTAATATCAAATAAGGAGTTGACCCTGCAACATACGGAAAGAAAAACACACATGGGCAAAGTATTAACGTAGTTTTAGAGATGATCCTGAACAATTAATAGTTTTTAAATTTTGAGCAGCATACTCTGGTTATTACTTGAAGAGCTGACTCTGTTATATTAATTTATAATTTTTTATTGACTCGGTAGCCAGGTTGCCTATGTCTTGGGCCAGTTGCAGAACAAAAAAGCTTCAGATGCTCTTTCCCAGATTCTTAGGAATGGAAATGAACATCCAATGGTTAGACATGAAGCTGCTGAAGCTCTTGGTTCAATTGCAGGTTTGGCCTCTGCTTATATTTTTGAAATTCTCTTCTGGCTGTATTACCATAATGGTTTAAAGTTGGTTTGATTATGATAAGTATAAGAACTGTTCAAATTATACATGTTAAGAAAAGTAGATGAGCAACTGTTAACACAGCAGCAGTATATGACATTAATAGAACTCTAAAAACATTTTTTTGCTGGATCTTTTTCCTGCTTGAGGTTGGTTGACCCTGGTGCTATTTAAGGACCACGTGATATTCATTAGAGTAAGTTGATCATGGCAATTGCATGAAAATGAAAACAACTGTTTTTAATTTGTTTCTGTGAGTATAATGACATGGTCAGGGGCAGAAGTAACTTGTTTTTTTGGGAGTGTAACATACCATAGTTTTATATTATAGATGGGATAGAAATTTCTTAGTTTTTATGTTATTGATTGAATTAATTATGATGAGTAGAAAAATTGCATCAAATTGATAAAGAAATTTAATAGGAATATGGGATTTATATCATTTTAGATGTAAGTATTAAAGAGCTGTCAAAAGTATACATTCTTTGCTAATTGCTAACATGTTAAGGAATTTTCTATCGGCAAATTCTGCGCTTCGTATATTACATTGCTTCTAAGGAGAATGCGCTTATATATGAATTCTTCTTAGTGGGCATAAATTATACAATGTCTTGAAAGAGATGCATGGGCAGATGTAGAAACTGTGTTGAAGACCTATCTTAGATGACCTGTTGATGGTTTGCTAGAGTTTTTGGGTCTCTGTGCTAAATATATATATCCATTAGTTTTTCATTAGTTTTTTTCCCTAAATACTACAGTTAAGCTTCTTTTATATAAATTCTTCCAGTATATAATCTATCATTGTGTTTCTTGCACTGATATTCTTTACCTGTGTGCATGTATTACTTGAATAATTCGTTCTGCCAGTCCTATGTAGTTACTTGTATCTTGAAGTTGTACAAGGTAATGAACCTGTTACCATTCTGTTGCTTTAGATTTTCATGGAAGTAAATCAATACAAAACACTAACTGATTTTAACTGTACATGTTTTACTTCCTGCAAGCTCCGATGCCTGTTTCATGCATCTTTTACATTTTGCAGATGATCAATGTATCACACTGCTTGAGGAATTTGCCAAGGATCCTGAGCCTATTGTCGGACAGAGCTGTGAAGTCGCTCTCAGTATGCTTGATTTCGAGAGATCGGGAAAATCATTTGAGGTAACTCTCGAAGCAGCGAAAATCTTAAAATTTAAACTTTGAATTATTATTTCTTGAATGGTAGCTAAATCTCTGCTATTGTGCAGTACCTCTTCATGCAGGTGCCTCAATTGCAGCAAGCACCGTAAGAGGTCGTTTTTTTTTTTTTTTTTCCTTTTCTTTCCGACGGGACATCATTACTCATTAGTCTTTACTAATTCAAATCCACTCGATGTGCTTCTTTAAATTGAGGTTCCTAAACGAAGCCAATGCTTACTGCTATTTACAAAAGTTAGTGAAGTTGTTTTAGAACCTTAACCAATTAGCAATGGAGAACCATCGAGTTCTTGTCTGAATATTGTGATTGCTTAGCACTTCTGTTGCTATTTAACTGACATGCAACATGTTCATATCCTAATCAATATCTTCATATATATTCAATCTAACATGCCAAGTAAACTTTATTGTTTAATAGATAGTGCAAAGACGATTGCAACCATTGTTGCCGCACGGTCGATCTTAGAATATTGTACCTAATTGGTTAGGATATATTTTCAAATAATTAGTAGGTTTACCTAATATAAGTACTCTATCTGCTTATTTAATAAGGGATTGTACTCAAACAGAGAGACCAAATGTACCCTTGATTGGGTGCACCCAGCCACTTGATCAAGCAAACTCCACTCTTGTCCAAATCCTGCAATTAATGTCTAGTTAAATATATTGATTAGTTGAAGTGTCACTGAATGTTTGTACATAAATTTCTTGCATTTTTTTTTTTTTTTTTTGAGAAATTCATAGGCACCAATTTAATTAATTAGTAATTGTTAAAATAAGATGAATTTAAACAATTTTTGCAACTGGTTTAATATTATTTGTTAAAGTTAAAGTCGAACACTTTATTTGAGTCGAGCAGTAAGTAAAACGCTTTCAAACCTCATTTCGACGTTAAACAAATTGAAAAGATAAAAATTTTGTTAAAAAAAATTGATGTCTTTTTTGTTCATTCAATTATAGAAAATTCATGCATTGAATTCAATTGGAAACTTAATTCTTCCTTTGAATTAATTTTATGTTTTAATGAGCCTTATTTGAATTCAATTGAAAATGATATGTGGTTAAGGGTTGGTCAAAAAAGAGAAGACAAACAATGAAAGTAAACTTTAGCATGAAGAGAATTTTTAATAATAATGTTTTATAATCTGAATGTTTCCATTTTAAAAAATTAAGAACTCGCTCTACTTAGCTTTAAAAGACACAATAAGCTTTTTTTTTTTTTTTTTTTTTAATAATCGTTGATATTTGAGCCAGTTTGTGAGCACCTCGACTAATCTCATGTGGTCCTAAAGTTTACGGTCAGGTACTACCTCAATGGCCCGGAGGGGAAAAGACATAAGAAGCTAAAAAGTTAGTTTATTTCAATAGTAAAATCGCTGAAATAAGTTAGTTTCTTTTACAAAGGAAACAATGTCCTAACTAGTTAAATTTAAAATCGTTGAAATAAGCATATTAGGTTGAGTTATCTAAGTGACAGCTAAAATAAATCACTTATGTTGAACATCCTAACTAGTTAAATTTATCCCCTATTTTATATAGCTAAAAAAATTGATTTAAATATAAGTCTAAATTAAACATAAATTTAAACCATGTATTTTATAAAATTCACAATTTTTCAACAGCACATTTCATTAACTTTTATCAAAATCTACTACAAATATAATTTTAATCTCTACGATATAGGGGCTTATTGGTCTTGATATCAATATGTTGATATTATATTTCCTTTTTCATTGAGGAAAAGATTTCTAATAAATCAAACTGAAAAAATGTGAAATTTCTACCACTGTGAATTGGATATCTATTTCCCGGTGGCATTTTGACCCGACATGAACGACGACATCATTGTTGAAAAGTAAAACTAGACGACAGTAACATATCGAGGGCGAATTCGAGTTTAAATTTAAATCCAAGCTAAAATAACTGCTCGTGACATCAGAAACTA
>CAIGRB010004171.1:141465-160121 GCA_903798255.1 Fraxinus quadrangulata | reverse complement strand
AATTAAAGAATTGAGAATAGAAAGGTACACGACATCTTTGTTACTTATCGAATCTAGTCATTTGTAGCAAACACGCCATCGAGGCTTTATTGTTTATTCTTGTTAACTATATTAATAATGAAATTAGACATGAGCTGATTAATTCTGCTTCATACTTGAAAAGGTTAACTGCAATCTGATGATCAGAAACATAAATGTACTTTTCAAACTTTCAAGAGTGGACCTCTGAAAAGTAACATGATGTTAGAGAATCAACTTCTTAGGTTAACAAAAGGGAAGTAAAACAGAATAGATTAGGTTTTTTGGTGTCTTAAATTAGGTCTATTTTTGCTAGGTCTTTTCAGAAAGTAAACTAGTGCGATGTGCGAAAACAGATTTATAACATAAAAGTATGCTATATAGATATTATCTACTTAATAATTAGTTATCTCCAAGTACACATGATCTGAGAAATCAATCATAGGGTGTAATACAGGTTTCTGACTGCAAGAACATTTCTAGGGTTTCCAGCTCTCACCAATGGCAGCAGAAATGCAAACACTGGAGCCCTAATTCCTCAGGAATGCTGAACGTATCTGAAGGTAACTGATTGAAGGTCATCTCCATCATCTTGAAAGGGCCATTCCCTGTCATTGGATTGCAGTTCAAGTGAATCCATGCTACCAAATGAGGTATTTTCCTCAAGGAAGGCAGAATTTTCATTGTTTCCCAAAGGGTTCAGATAATTCATGGTACTGTTTTCGTAATATGATGCCATCTCTCTAATATTAGTACCGTACGAATTTGCGTAGAATTGGGGCAGTAGTCCTTGATTTTGAGAGGACTGAAACCAACTTTTAACATCTTGTGAAAAGGAATTGGTTCCAGAGAAGAATTTCTCATTAGGGTGAACATTTTTGGTGCTATTTAGGATGGATTGAGCAACTTGTTCCGTGAGGAAAGCTAGCTGGGCTTGAAGATTGACAACCTGCAAAAAACAAGTAATTTTTTTGAAAAAAGAAGAAGTTAAGAACTAATAACAAGAATTATGGTTTGAGTAATCTTTACTTATCCTCCCTAAATTTTCCTGTTTTGTACTAATTTTTTCTAATAATAGACCAGGTATTTGGTCAAAGCTAAAGGCCCCATCCAAGCACAGGATACTTGATTAAAAGAAACAAGAACTAGGGTTAAATTAACAATTTAAGTTCATGAGGACAGGAAAAAACCTGTTGTTGGAGGGCGATAATATGTGAAACACAACCATAAATCGGATCTTGAACCCTAGCCTGAGCTTCATATGAAATCGTGACAGCAGCCCCATACCGATCACACACAGGAAGGTGAGAAAGCAGTTTCGACACGTTGCTGGCCCCGAAAACCTTGTGGATTGCTGCAAAATGAGCCGCACCTTGTTCATGGCTGAAATAAGGGGCAAAAACACAACCTCTTTCACATTTTCTTCTCAAGAATTTGCAGGCACCACAAGGGGAACCAGACCCTTTCATTCTTGATTAATTTGTAGATCTTATTGAATTTTCAGAGACAATCTGTTCTTTATTGTTTAGTGCAAGTATTAATTATCACCGTGTATATAAACAGAAGAGGGCAGGCAGGTGGATCATATTTTAATCTATATTTAATTATGTAAGGTTCCCTTGTTGGGCAACACATTTCATTATTTTTCCTAAAAACTGTCTGTCCTAAATTTTATTCTCTGATTTAAGATTCCATTTAGTATTCTTAAAGGGCAAATTAAAGTGCTAACAAAAACCAGACCCTATCTGTTTGCAGGATGATTGAATTTTACTTTGTTCATCTACCAATTGTCAGAAATTTTACTAGATTAATTTCCTTTGTCAGATTGTTAGGGCTGACTTTCTGGGACGTTCATGTAAAATTATTTTTGCCAGAGGATAGTAAGTATTTTCGAAGCTCAATTTTCACATATTTTAACGTGTAACTGAGTGCTTCTTTTCATCTATAGACATGATTTTCTTTCTTTGTCTTGATCCTAAACAAATTAAGAACACAAGCAGTACAGAATTAGCATCGATTCCCATCCGATCAATCAAGAAATGAACATTTGACTTGTGTACTGTGATCGCACATTAAGTAGGTATAGTAGGTAAAGGCTTAACTGCCCCTCTTCGTACTTTGTATAGGTAGAGACCTAAAAACTCTTAACCAAACTCGAGATGAATTTTAAAATTACGAGGTTTGACCAAAATTATACATAGAAGAAGGGGGGTGAAGGGGTGATTATGCAGAATTAACAAACTAATAATTAAATAACAAGTCGCGTTTAATTATCTCTAGATGGTTAATCAATCAATTCAATTTCCCTATGTTGAACGGTCGCAGTTATATAAAAACAGTAAATAACGCATATAATAATCACGGAGAAATCACAACCGGATAAAAACTCCGGACACTTTGCCCATAAAAAACTCACTATAAACTAATTTAAACTTATAGTCCGTCTGATACCACTATCACTAGTACTTTCTGATCTCCTAACTGCAACTTCTACAGCTCTCCTAGATTGCCCCTACACCAACTCCCGGCTGTAATTTTCAAAGCCCTCCTGAATTCCGTTCTCCTACATCAATTCCCGACTTTATAAATTCGTCTATCTCTCGTGGATCAACGAATAACTCATCGTTCTCCAACAACAACTGGAACTCCAATCACTTTCCCATGAGTTTCAGAACTAGGAAGTAAATAGTTTGATATTTGGATTAAGTAGGTTTGATATTTTCACCTTCAAGAATAAATCAAATTACGAAGGTTGAAAGTTATGGATGAATTTGATGAAGTAGATATGAAGTAATATGTGTTCTCTCAATATTCAACCTTAAAAAAGTCACTCAGATGTGTACTGATATTTATACTGTAGGTTTAGAATTGAAAGTGCTATATAAAATGCCTTAAAAACGCGAATTAAAACTTTTCGAATGACACTATTGCGCGAGCGAAGACATGGGGATGAGCTAGCGAAATTGCATCGCCGTTTTTCTCCTCTTTTCATATTTGAACCTTAGAACATATACCGCTCAATTTATACAAATTGCAACTTAGCCCTTGACGTTTACATCATATTAATTTTGATCATTTTGTTCACAAACTTGCCAATTACAATAAAACCTAACAAATTTTGTTAAAATAAAGTAGGAATGGTGTTCAAGTTATTTGACAGTGTAAACATAAATAAATTTCCTTTGATTTTATTAGAATTGTCCCTATTCAACAATAATTATCCTTTTACGTTTTACAGAAAATACTGATATTAGTGTTTTAGGAATAAAGCCACTTGTACATCATTTTTGTATATTATAGCGTACAAGATCCTTGTTGGCGAGATGTGATTGGTGGAAAATCTGCTTTTTTTAAATAAAAAAAACTGTCAAATGGTAGCTTCACACATGACGGAGTGTCATTTTAATGTATACCAAGCATGATTGAATATTTTGGACGCACTTTTCTGCAAAATTTTCTTTGAACTATTATTGAAATGGTACTTGTAATTAAAAAAGGCATTTTTTTTTTTGTCAAGTGCAAAGGCTTTCTACTCGATTTGATTTATTGATAAGAATTTAATGCGCATTTATATATGTTGTCAAAACATCTACTCGATCAAGTCAAATGGACGAGAACTCCTTGCATGTGCGTTTTATTTTTATTCACCATCTTGTCATTCTCATCCATTAACATAAATGCAGAAAAAAAAAAAAAAGGCAAATCAATCACCCCTCATTACTCATTAATTTTTAGCATGTATGGTTATAGGTTTCTATTTATTTACTTGTGAATTTATCATTTCAATGTCTTTTAATGGACACAAACACCAATGTATACAATGATTCATGAATTAATTAGCTTCAATTTATTTTACATATAAATAGTCAAACTTCAATTTCAACCACATATTTTAATAGAGTTACAAGTGCTGTCCATTTATTTTTACCTATTTATAATATAAATCGTTTATAAATTCTTTCCAAACGCAAACTTAGTAATAAGACAAGCACTTTATCCTATAATTTTTGAATTTTAACGAATTCATTTCAGTTCTTCGTGGTCGTCCAGGTAAATTAAACTAACAATAATATAATAATATTTACGTAACTCATGTACTAAGCAGCGGCGATGCTTAAATTCATGATAGGTCCAGGAATTAAATGATCTATCTATTAATTGATGTGTTAAGCCACCGATGCTTGCTTATGCTAGCATAAGTTAAATATTGGTACTTAATAGATAGTTTTTTACATGGAGAGCTTTGCCTAATTAATTAAAATTCTCTATATGACTCGTGAGAAAATTTCACCATTGGTCCCCTAGTCAATTGCTTTAACATTGATTTTATTATATATTGTACAAGAACAAGCCTCTAACGACAAAAAATGTATAAATCTGAGGTGAATAATGGTATTGTGATCATTATATGTTCAATTTTATGATATTAAGTGTGTTCAAACTTAGACTCGATTTTGAAGTTTGAATTGAGGCATATTTGTACAAGCATTTCATAATCAATAAACTAATGGTCCGTTTGATTGGTAAATGTGGAAAGACTTTCTAATTCCATGTAAGTTGGAAAATAAAAACTCAAATACCTCATAGGAATGTATTTTTCATGAAATTGACAAAAAAAAAAGAAGTTTAAAATAGTTGTACCTTGGAATTCGAACTTCATTTCCACTTTAGTATCAAACAGCTAAAGTATAAATTGAATTCATCAGATGTGATATTTTCCATGAAATTTAAACCAATCAAACAGGCCCTAAGATTTTTGAGAGTGTCCGTAATTAGACATCCAACTATGTAACCATGCATATAATAGAATTAAAAATAAATAAAATTCAAATATTAATTAGAACTGCTATTTGATGAAATTAAGTCATTGTTTTGTAGAGATTAAAATTAAATTTTAGTAGATTTTAATAAAATTTAATAAAATGTATGTTTAAAAAGTTATGAATCCAATAAAATATATGGTTAAATTAATTGTTGACTTTTATTTTGATAAAAATCTAACTTTTGATTTTTATCAAAGAGGACTAACTAGAACATGCAGTTAAAAGGGAACATGTTCAAAGATTGACAGTGACACTAGCATAGAGCCACCTGAGTAGGGAAAGCACACACGCACACAGACGTGTGTGTGTGTGTGTATATATATATATATATATATATATAGAGAGAGAGAGAGAGAGAGAGAGAGAGAGAGAGAGAGGTTTTCTCTTTTGCTAGTTGATTTGTTTGTGTTGAGGTCACAGCTTGTCGAGCAATAAAAGGAGGAAAATGATTTAAGTAATTCTATAGATTAGTATTAATCACTTCGTGGTGTTACAAATAGGTAGACCCCACTCACAAACCCTAATAATGACACTGCAACTCAATCTTCCGTTCAAGGCCTTTGCACTTCTGCCCTATATATTAATACAGGTTTATGAAACCCTAATTTATTATCTCTCCTCGTGGATCATATCACGAAAAATAATTTGCAAGTAAATTAAGTCATAAATAATTAAGTTCATCTCGTCTATGACATATTAAGCCCCTATTTAGTTTATATTAAAATTTTAATTTTAATTTTAATTTAAATCAAAGTCAACAATTAATTATAAACACATATTTTATAGAACTCGCAACTTTTCAACAACACGTGTCATTTACTTCTATCAAAATCTACTAAAAGTTTAATTTTAATCCCCACCAAATAAGTGTCAAACTTTTTGAGGGGATAGTAAGTTCAAGTTCAAGTACTCGCTACTCTTACATATAAGGGAACATGGTGAATGTAAAATATGAAGAAGTAAATTCTCTCGACAAAAGCTTATGCTCTTAATTAGGGCAAAGTTCTTCACCGAAGTTTTTTTCTTTTTTTTTTTTTTCAAAAAAATATTTTGAGTGTTCCTACATTATTTGCCTACACAAATTGAATTGCAGCTATAGCTTTAATTTTAAAATTCAAGAAGTACAACACAGTAAGACGTTCGTGTGCATGGAATCTCCCTTCTGGCAGCCATTATTGGTCTTAATTTGTGAATTAATGGGTGAATGGATTTGTGTCATGTGTACTTGTTGGCCATGATCTTGAAGACAAGGCATGTTAACTAAATGGGATCTTTAAAATAATCAACTTTAGCCAATAATTTACAACTTTTAAAAGGGACATAGGCATATGGACTTATCTATTTAATCTCCTGTTCAAACTTTTAAATGCAGCTTAAAATTTTTAATAATCCCACCTTGTATAACTCTTTGTTGCCTAGCTCCCAAAGCCACTTTTGATTTAGGGTTTGTCTTCTTCGTCTTCTTTTCTTTCTTTTTTTTCAATAAAAACCTCACACTGATAAGACAGGTTCTTTCTTACCAACCGTTGTGAATCATGCATGCAGCTTTTGGGGAGGTTTTCATCCTTATTATTTGTCAAAACTAGACAATTTATAAACATACTATAGTCTCGTAAATGACTATTATACTCTATTATTTTCTTTTGAAAATTATAGAAACTTCTCTTATCGATAATTATAAATAATAGATTCTCCTTCCACACTTCAAGGTAAAAATATATTTATTTTATTTTTTTTGTGGGGGTGAAGATTCTTTTTACTATTGAAGAAATAAAAGAAATTTTTGATATGTAAAATTTAAAAAAGAAATTTGTTTATTTGATATGTTAAAAAACATGATTTAAATGAAGTAAGCATGCCTTCGCAATCCTGTACAAAAGAGTAATATATATATATATATATATATATATATATATATATATATATATATATATATATATATATATATATATATATATATATATATATATATATATATATATATATATATATATATATATATATATATATATATATATATATATATATATATATATATATATATATATATATATATATATATATATATATATATATATATATATATATATATATTAGCGAGGGACATATACCTAAACAAAATTAAAATATCAATTGTTAGAAGCGATGATATTAAAACTTTAACATATGAGCAATGCTACATGTTCTTAAAATTTTACCAAATCTTTTACATAAATGACACATGGCCGCCCCCTGGAGCCTGAGAGGGGCGTCCAGGTTATGTAAAAGATTTGGTAAAATTTTAAGTACAACAAGTTTTTTCCTTAACATATTATTGTCTCTGTCATATTTGTCCATACGATTAGTTACAAATTGCAGATTAATGTAATTATTGAAATATATTATAAGACACGTTTATTTTTTCAACATATTGAATAATAATACTAACTATTTTTTTTGTCTATATTTTTCATTTTTCTCCAAATCCACGCTGGGGCACATGTATATATTCAGGGCCGATCTTGAAATTTTGGATGAGCTGTGTGACATTTTAAAATCGCTCCCCTTTTGATGTAATTAAAAAAATATTTACAAAAAAAAATATTTCAAAAATATTATTTCATTACAAAACTTAAAAATATGACATTGAAATATTTGTTTAGTTTTTTATATGTCGTGAATAAGAAAAGTACAAGTAAAGTTCAAAAATACTTCTCACACTTCATCAAAATTCATATGCCATCAACAAAAAACCATCCAAGCCACTAAACTCTTCGTAAAATTCAAATATAGAAAATACCACGTATAAACCTTGAAATGCAACAAATCATATAAAAATATTTCTTCTCACATTTTTAGAAGCAAACTCACTAATTAAACTTTCATAATTCATATGTTCTAGCAAATCTTGTTCAATAAATATCAAAGCTAATTCATTCAGTCATTCTTGTAACATAGTTGATCACAAATAAGATTTTAATAACTTCAATTTTGAAAAACTTCTTTCGAGAGATATAACAGTATTAGGATTTGTCAATAGTATTTATATTCAGAAAGCAATCCAATCTTTTTAATTAAGTCAATATATCAAATGTTGTCTTTGTTTCTTTTGATAAAAAATTTCGCAAAATTTTTAACTCTTAAAATAAATCTTTGCCATCAAAATGCAAAAAATTATATGTCTTAGAATAATGTCAAAATGATCCCAACATACTTTTAAATTAGGATTATCCAATGAGTTTAATTATGAGACAATTTCATATCATGTCAAGTCAAATGCCTATAATTAATAAAGAAATAATTTGTAAAGAAAAATAGTTAAGCTGACATATTGAAATTAGTTATGAAAGAGCCTAAACAATAATGTTAAATAAGAGTCATTATTTTTCTACTTTTACCTCTTCTTTTTCATAAATATTATGCCATTCAACTAACATAATAATAAACAATTTAAATTGTAAAATTATTATGTATAACAAAAAATATTTCGGTGTCCCTACAATGCTGAGGTCCAGTATGGTCGCGCCACTTACGCACCTTCCAGATTGCCTCTGTGTATATTACATTGTCTAAGTGGCTCAACTTCTTGACTTCCACGTCAACACCAGCTTTAATACTAAGGGTCAATTTGATGTAAAATTTTCAAGAATAGATTTTGTGAAAATTAATTTTTTTGAATAACGTGTGGTTAAAAGTATGAAAAATGATATATTACTACGTATAAAATTATTTTATTGAAAAAATATATAGTTCAAAATGAGTGGAGAAAACTGAATTTTTAATTTTTACCTTTTTCCTTTCCTCGTTTAATTAAGCTAGTAGCAAATTCAATTATGAAAAATATTTTATATTGAAGAAAAAATACGTTATCGATTCAAGATAATAGAGTGTTGTTTTTTGATCTAATTGGATTTTAAAATTAACAAAGTTTTTGTACAATTTGTGTTATTGTTTTCAAAAGCTCTTATATATTAATGTATATCTTTTGTAAAATCGTCTGAAAATGATTATAGATCTTACAAGGTACAATATATCTAGTAATAATTGAAACAAAATGACAAAAAAATTTCTTCTAGTCAAATCACAATTTATAGAAAAAACAACTTATCATTAATTATTGACCATGTTTTAGGCAAAGGGGTATTTTCCTGACTATTTAACCTATAACAACTAAAAATGGAAAAAAATTGTTGATTATTCCATTTTATTTACAATTATAATTAATAGTTCATAATTTTTTTTTTTTTACAAAAACTTATTTATGGTAACAATATTTGAGGAAATTCTAGAATTTGTTCGCGAGAGGAAAGAGCAGGTTTATTTAATAGAAAATTAAAAATTAATATATATAGAATATAATTAATCATAAGAAATGGTTGAATGGGATATTCCTCTTGCGAAGGAAAAAAAATAAAAAATTTTAAAACAAATTTTAAAAATAACTGCTGTCTATTCGTTTGTTTGAATAAATTATTTCGAATGGCACTTAAAATATACTTTTTTTTGTTATCATATTAATTAGATTGTTCCAACCAAACAATTAATAGTCAGTGAGCAGGACAAGCCCAAATATTTATTAATTAAACTCATTAATAATAGGGTTTTGAATAATAAAAGAAAGGACATGTTTGGTTGAAATGAATAAAGATAGTGTTAGAGAATGATGCAGACATGTGACTGGTCAAACAGACATATAGTGTGCACGTGGGGGCCATTGCACGTGTGGAGATGATTACCATTGTATATGGCAAGAAATTCATTTCTTTATCCAAAATTATGTTCTTCTCAATCTTCAGGCTGTTATATATAATATGCAAAACTGGAACTTTCTTTGTTTTTTACGGGTAAAAACCCTGAAATTTAGGTTGCATTTGTATTTGTATATAAATTACAATAATCCCTCACGTACGTATACAAAGTTTTTTATCCAACATTGCACGGCGCATAAACTAGAATGTTGATTGGATTGAATAAGACGGGGTGGCGCCGTAGGTCAAGATCAATTCAAGCGAAGGATCGTCATTATTTGTCAAATAGCTTTATAAGAGGAATGCTTCAACTAACTAATAACTTCTCTGGGATAATTCTATAGCACTTCTTATTAATTTGATTGCACATGTCGATGCAGTTCATTACTTGAACATGAAAGTGAGTTATCTCGTATTCGTAAGGAACTTTCAAGTAAAACCAAATTAATAATGCTTGAAAATCGGACTTGATTCTACGCATCTCCTATTAACTATAATTTTTTGGATAAATTTAGGTATTTCTTGTTGCGTTATTCCGAGAATTTGAAAATTTTTGAATCATCACAATTATGAAGAAAATGCCATTTGATGATTGAGAGACAAAAATAGCCTTTCATTACCAATAGAATACAATTAGAATTTTCTAAATTTCAACGAAATATGCAAACTAAGTTAAGATGTAGTTTGAAAATGAGGCAATTGTTCAAAGTCCAAACCATAATATAGGGATTGATATGAAATTAAACTAAGGGGGAATAATGATGTCATTTCAAGAGGTGTAATGGAGGATGGTGATAGGGATGTTTTTGTTTGTGTTTACTAAAGAGACTTGGAATGTTAGAGCTTTGAAGCTAAGTAATCTAGTGTGTTATTCTCTCTCGACTAGGTAGCGTGTGTGTTTTGCTTGGTATCTATGAGAACTTCGACTAAAATTTGTTTATTTATAGATATATGACTTCATGTTCATAAAAGACAAGATAATCAACATACTTGAGGCACGCATTCATTTGATTCTCGTGATCTTGTTAATCACAATTATTAAAATAAAGAATAATTTTATCTAACACTAGTAGTGCTAAAGCAACAGTTTGTGATATTATGTGATAAATTCAATTAAATATAAAATTATTTTATTCATTTAATTGTACATTTCATTTAGGGTGTATTTGAGCCACATTATTTTGGAAAAATGTATTTTGAAATAGTAGATTGATGAAAAATGTGTAGTTGAAAAAGAATGAAAAATTATTGATGTGATGAAAAATATTATTTTATTAAACAATGTGCGGTTGAAAATGAGTAGAAGAATGAGAATAAAAATTTTAATGTAAATCAAACAGGGGTTTAATAACACTTGTCATCGCCTAGATTGATGTTATATAACTATAGTGGTAATAAATAACATTACTCTAAAATAAATGTTTTGCATATTTACATCCATGTAAACTTCAAGTAAAACTAAATGATCAGAGAATACTTAGCCCGTGTTTGATTTTAATAAAATTCATATTTGTAGTAAATTTTGATAAAAATTGATTATATGTATAGTTTAAAATTTAATAAATCATAAAATGTGTAATTAAAAACAAATTTTAAAAAATGAGGGTCAAAATAACCCATACATCAAATTGGAATAAAAACGCTCATGCATCAAATCTCTACACCAATTTGGTACATTGAATAGCATTACAAATTTGGTGTGATTTTTAGAATATTTGTAATTCCTATTTTGTCTATATTTTATATTACAACAAATTTTAATTCCTACTACATCCTCTCTATAATTTGATGATTTTAACTTTATTTATATCTATTTTAAATTTGATTATTAATTTTAAATAACATTTGATTATTTATTTTAACTTTATTTTAGTTAATTAAAATAACTTTTAATTTTAATAATTTTCGTAGTAATATAATTTGTGAGCAAATAATTTCTGAAACAAAATTATAGATGCAATTGAAAAATATGAAAATAGAGGAAGCACCGTTCATTTGATATAATATTTGGTACCATGGTTAGAGATTACTTTGTATAATTGTTGAAGATGGCCTAATAACAACAAATTAAACATCATTGAGTGAGTAAGTGAGTGAATTATCAGTCATTACACTTTGGTAAAAAGAGCAATGAGCCAAAATTTTGTACTTTTTTCCTGCTTTTTCTAGGATGCCCTATAAATCCTAAGGCTATTACTACTTGATATAGCCAATAATTGCCTACATTATCTTTCATTAAGGTCGACATTAGTGGTTTATCAATATCATTACATCAATAATTAACCTCAAAAGCAAATAGTCACAATCACCATAAAACTCACAAAGAAAATACCATTGCATGGAGCTCAATCCCAGACTTGGCACATTTGGTTTTTTGGTGCAAACAGAGCTTCAGCTACTTTGCCTTCAACAGTATCCGGTTTACAATACCAGGTGTCACGGACCTAGCTCGCTAGCCAGTTGAATTCTGAATCAACTTTTGACGAAGCTGTCATGAGTAACCGTAATCATGGTCTAGGTTATCACTTGCCCCATGTTCTTTGTAATCATGGTCAAACTCAATCTACAGTCCCATACTTCTGCCATTGCAATTAAAAAATATAAAAGAGTACAAAAGGAGCACTAATTGGTAAAATCAAAACATAATCTAAACTGTCAACTACAAAAATCCAGCTTGAAGATGATTATTATAGTTACTATTGAGGATATAAATAAATGAAATGCTCCCCTCTCTCTATGCATGATATCAGGGCTTGGTTTGGACTTGTACTGGGGTTAACCTTCACTCTGTACTTTTCTTTCAGCATCAGTTATGTCTGCAAATAATGGGTATTCGGCCCCCATGAGAGTTCCCATATGAGAAAGGGTGGGATGCAAAATGTTATGACGAGTATTACATGTTAAGTGGGACTACTCCAACCTATTCCATGTGGTTTTGGGTTAGAAGCCATGACTTAACAATTATAATCAGAGAACCCAACCACCCTGAGAGGACACAGAATATACCACAATGCTTGGTTACCATCTGAATTTGGCATTATCAGCAAGGTTTCGATATACATCTTCTACAGGTCAAACAACTTTGCCATGTGTTTGTTACCCATCAATCACACCTTCCCAGTCTTCCTTTTCAAAATCAATGACCCTGCCAAAAGCAAAGCAATAAGAAGAATTTCATTAATTTTTGAATCCTGAATTGTGGGCTCAAGCATTACGAGAATTCTTATAATATAATTCTTACGAGAATTCTAAATAGCCCATCCTATATTGCCATTCAAAAAAAGCTTAGCCCATGTTTGAGCCCCATTCACTAAAATTCACTTTTCTCCAAACTCATTTTCAACCACACATTCACCAAATAAAATAATTTTGCACGTAAATCCAAAACTTTTCCTAAATTTTAACCACACATTCTCCAGAAAAATCACTTTTTACAAAATATATTATCAAAAAATGAAGCTCAAAAAGGGGCTTAATAAAAGAAGAAATTTTATCTAATACAAAGGGTTTATATTATCACTAATGACTGTAAAGGGGTTTCTGGCTTTATTATGTGATATTAGGTCCCAAGAACCACAAACAAGCTTGAATCTAGGATTTGTTTTAGTATGGCGAATAACATGCAGACATATAAACATGTTCTCTAATTAAGGATCCATGAACCTTCCAAGGGAAATAAGATGGAGTAGCAGTTTATTCTGGAATAACAAAAATATTAACCCAGCTGCACTTCCTTCTCCCAAAAATTATACATAACACACTAAAATCAAGATGGAAATAGAATGGAATTTTTGTCAGTCCGTATGGTTGAGGGAACAAAATCAATTTTTCGTACATTCAAGTATATTGTAAATAAAATAAATTGGTCCATAATGCCTCAGGAATCTGATTACATCAGAATCTTGTGCAAAAAAAGATGGTGCAGGCATATAGCTAAATCGCCAAGGTGTCTTTTAACAGCTAATTCTGCAAGATCGAGTAGATGAAATCCAGATAGGAATGCACAAAAATCATCCTTACTCTAACTGATTCTCTAGAAATTGAGACTAAAGTATAACAGCCTAAAAGACCAGAAAAAAATTATTGCCAGAAATTGCTGATGGTAATAGAAATAATTCTTCCCTTTTTCCACTGGTTACAACCCACCTCATCTTTTTAAGAGAAAAGAACTAACTGTGCACCTTTCATGGAAAGAACGTGAGAAAATAACGAACCATATATCAGTAAATTAGCTTCAAAGCAGTTTCCCTTCCTTCCAGAAATTTTATATGGCTTTCATTAGCACCCAACTAAGCCATCACAATTTTCCAGATTTTTTTCCGAAAGCAGGTAATAATATACCAATCAGGTTCAAGAATTTATACCTCCATCTCACTAAATTCAGCAATACCCAGACTTGGGATTATTTAATCCTGCATCATTAAAAAGATGTCAATTGATCTTCGAATCGTCATCCCACATCATAAAAGGATTAAATGGATTAACTAAGCATTTAAATGAAAATTTAAGATTTGAACATTGAAATCATAGACTGACCTCCATTACCACTATCATGATAGAAAACACGAGTGTCAAAAACTATATCAGGGTTGGATCCATCTCCTTAACTGACTTCCTCGGAGAATAATTGCAAGGAAAGAAGTTGTTGCACCTTCCAGGAGATGAATCACAGGTCTTAATACAAAACCCTGTCTATTATTTAGTTTCACTACAACGATAGAAATCTTTGATGCACTAATTCACAAGCCAAGATATGGATGAAGATAAAGCATATTACCTCCAACACCTTCTGAATCTCTTGGAATTTCCTTATCATTTCAATCTCATGAGTTAGAAATTAACAAACAGCTTCAGCTTTATCAATATGATCTGGAAAACAGTCCACTATGGCTTCATCTTACAGTATCAAAGTTCACAATGAACTTATTTCAATGACGATTATTCCTAAAGATGTATGTCTTCAAAATACTCGGTCAAGGGTTGCAGTAGAACTATCACTGGATTGAAGAAGATTTTACAGGCATTGCAGCTCAAAAGTTAAAGAAAGCATCATAACAATAGATTCACATGCTCATAAATTGCAAGCGTTGTCAACAATGAGAAGCTGTGGGAGTTGCCTACTCCTCTGCATTACATCTTTGATACAGCCTTAGGCAGAAAAATTTGGAATCATGCTTAGATATTTCAAATAATTTGGATGTTTGGACAAAATATCTAGAACTAAAGATACTGTGTCTTCATCTGGGGAGATATTCCTCTCTTTCATTTTAACAAGAAGTTCAACCACTTTTGATGCGTCACTAAGATTGCAAAATCCTCGTATGAGCGTGTTAAAATTGACCACAGACGGTGCACAGCCTATCTTTTCCATCTTCATAAACAGATTATTTGCCCCTTCCATATTTCCATATTTAGAAAAGGCATGGATCATGATATTATATGTAAAATCTGTTGGTTTCAAGCCCTTTTGAGACAACTTCCCAAATAGCTCGCTGGCTAAATCAAGATGTCCTGCTTTACACAAACCATGGAGGACATAATTATAGGTGTCAATACCAAGATTAAGGCCAGATCTTTCCAAAGTGTGAAACAGCTTCATTGCCTCTGCGAGGCAATTATTTTTGAAAAATCCATACAATAATATATTATAAGTACCAGAACTTGGAATCACTTCATGGACTTTCATCTTGGAAAAAAGTGCCCGTGCATCCTCAACATTGCCTATTTGAAATAGACCTTCCAACAAGGTGCTGAATGTAATTACATCTGGCTTGTATTCTTTGTGCACCATTTCTTTGAAAAGCCTCATGGCCTCTTCCAATTTTTGACACTTGCAATACCCATTAATTAACACATTGTAGCTTACAACATCTCCCTTATGGCCTTTAGCCTCCATCAAAACAAATAACTCCCTTGCATCATCAATCCTACCCTCTAAGCAGAGCCCATTCATCAATGTATTAAATGTAAAACAATCCGGCTCTTCATCCCTTTGAATCATCAAGTTAAACAACCCAATCGCTTCCTCAGTTTTCCCCTTGTTACAAAGAAATTGCATCAAGATATTAAACATTACTACATTAGGACGAATGCCTTGATCCACCATTTCACTGAAGAACCATTTTGCCTCCTCCCACTCACCGTCCTGACACAAACCATGGATTAAGCCACTATACGTAACCAAGTTTGGCATAATTCCCCTACCCTTCAACTCCAAAAATAATTGTTTACCCTTGTCCACCAACCCCTCTTTACAAAGTCCATCAATAAGCATGCTATAACAAAACAAATTAGGCTTAAATCTTAAACAGGACCTTTCTCCATTCCCGTTCCCCACTTGTTTATGCAAGCAAAGCGCCGCCTCTGCATTTCCACTCCTACACAACCCCTTAATCAGAGTCCCCCAAGTCCTGATACACGGTTGAAAACCCATCCCAATTATTTTCTTGAACAACTCAATAGCATCGTTAATCTTACCTTCCATGAATAACCCATTAATCAATGAAGTAAAAGTAATAATATCAGGACTATATCCCCTCTTCAAAATCCCACCCATAACAGAAAAACCAAGAGCAACCCTATTAAAGTTACATAAAGAGTTGAGCAAAACATTCAGCGTAATATAATCTGGTAATATATCAGCTTCAACCATCCTACGGTGCATAAAAATCACATCTTGGTAATTCTTGGTTTTAGCAACAGCGCCTATCAATTTGTTAAATGATGAGTCGGGAGGCAAGGGTTTCATTTGGAGCATGTTATTAAAGGAGGTCAATGCATCATTTGTGTCGATTTTTGTGCTTGATTTACAGTCTTTTTTGAACTTTTTAAGTGGGGTTAAGGTTTGAAGTTGAGTTGGGTATTTGGATTTTGGTGGGCGTATCAATATTGATGGAAGCTTACCTCTTTGAGCAGTTCCGGAAGCCATTTCTGATATGCCGTGACAAGAATGGATCCCTGAATTAGGAAAATTGCATTGCGCTGTACAACGTATCTCATCGCCTTCACAGTGTGTGTCTCGGTGGGCTAATTTTTCTCAGTGAATTACGTCATTGTCTGTGCTTACTCTTTCTTTCAACTTTATTTTATATTACTATTTATTCATCTAAATTCAAAATATTACTCTTTACTTATTAAACTTTGCTATATATTACCAACTGCTATTCGAAATTTAAAATGTTACTTGTTGCGCACTCATATTTGGATAAAGTTACTCATTAATCATCCATATCATTTCCATAATTATTACCTATAGCAAAGTTCAGTAAACAACGATTAATTTTTTTCAAATTTAAGTGAACAAAGAGTAAACTTTTAAATTTCAGTGAACGAGTAGTAACATAGCAAAGTTAAGGGAGCAACAAATAATTTTTTTAAAGATCGTCGATCAATGAGCAAATAGTAAATATAACAAAGTTTAGTGACAATTGAATAAATTAACTCGTTTCTTGTTTTTCTTCAATTTTATTGTATTTTATATTTTCAATTCTCTATTTTACCCTACCTATGCAATTTTTAGAGTTTTGCACGATAGTCCCCAACTTTTGGACTTTTTGCACGTTTATTCTCATTCTTTGGGTTAATATTTTAAAATTAGATTATCATCTTTTATTTCAAAATTGAGCAATAAGGTTAGATTATTTAAAAAAAAAAAAAACGCAACCTTAAACAGTAATTGACTCCTTAAATAAGAGTAAATAATAATAGTACAAGCTAATTTATTTAAGGAAAAAAGCAAGGGAGTTATTGTTGAGAAACTATTTAATGGCATATTAGCCATTTTAGCCTCGATTAAATAAATAAAACCATATATCTTTGTGTAAGAAATGTGAGTGATGGTCAGATAGGTACGGAGTGTGATCGAGGTGATTTCAATCGTTTACGAGAATAATGTGCACTGAAGGAGGTGGTTTGTGTGCAATGGCGCACCGGACCATTGACTAGCGGAAAATAACTCAAATGGAATAGTGAAAGATGACCGTACTTGACTTGTTGGGTCATTAGTTCAACCGTTGATTATCGGTTGAAACAAACAAACTGAACGATTAACAAATTTCATATTCGTCTCAAAAATTATGGTTCAAATAACGACTAATGATCAATTTCCCTTTGTCTTTTAGATTATAATCAATGACAAGTTCATAAGTTTGGTGCATAGAGTGTTGGCTTCACTCGTTGGCCATATGATTTCAGTTTCATGTTTCTTCACTCCAAGGCTTGGAGCTGTAGCCAAGCCATTTGCACCCATAAAAGGGCTTTTGTTTTTTCTTTTCGAGAAATACAATGGGCGATACAAGAGAAAAGCACAAGATATTTTTTCGGTTCTTCCTATTTTCAAGATTAGACAAATCATGCATCATCGAGTCGAATAAAATTGCAGCTCAGTAATTTTATTTTGTGAGTGTTCTATAATTAATAATGCTTTGCTTTTTATATGTTTGATATATTAAATTGAAATTTATTGAACGAAAATAAAGGTGGTTGTTCTTCCTTGTTTGAAAGAACATAAGGGTTTTCCAGATAAATTTCACCAATAATTACTGAATTTTATTCTTACTTCCAATTAGGTCACTAAACTTTTAACTCAAAACAATTATACCACTAATCTTCAATGCATGAGCAATTAGATCACTCTGTTACCCTTCCATTCAACCATTTAACATATATGGTGATGTGGCCGTTAACAAAATAAAGTTCAACCGCTGATGGTGAAAATAGTTAGAATCTAATTCTTGAATCCTCTACTGTTACTAGTAATGATTCGCATAGTTGTCACAGCTTGAACAACCATGGTCGTGCTCAAATCTGTGTTTTAGCTTAGCAACTAATAGTTGTTGATTTAATTTCTTTTTTAGACACCACCACCATGACATCATCCACAACCCAAAAAATAGAAGCCATCATCCATCCACTCATCCCACCAGCCACCATGGCAACAACCACCATCCAAAGGCATAGAGTTATTTGCTATACAAAGTTGAAGATGAGTTCATCTTCTTAGGGTAATTATATTCACGCCGTAATTTCCACAACCTAAAAAATAGAAGCCATCATCCATCCATCCATCCCACCAACCACCATGGCAACA
>CAIGRB010004171.1:116761-140566 GCA_903798255.1 Fraxinus quadrangulata | reverse complement strand
AAAAATCTCTTTCTCTCTCTCTTCTCACCTCTTCCTTCATACGATCGCTACCCATCGCGGGAAAATGCTTCCTTCACCATATGTGAGTTTTAACCCACACAAATATGTGAGCATTTTTCGGCGATTTAGACAGTAGTGGTGGCGGCCGTAGGGAGGAAGAGGCGAGAAGAGAGAGAGAGAGAGAGAGAGAGAGAGAGATATATATATATATTTTAATGTTTTAATAAGGATTTTGGACTAATTTACACTTTTAAAAAAAATTTGGGAGCATAACTGCAATTAATTCTTTAGTTTTTCTTTTCTTTGAATGGAGGGTAAAATTGTCAAAATATTGTGAGAATGACGTTCAGCGCACGAAAAGTGATAGGTAAGGGTATGAATGTCAAGAAATGAAATGTATGAACGTTTTCCAAAATTAACCCCGAAGGTAGGAACGTTTTGTGCTAATTAGCCATTATTAATTAGAAAAACAAAATCACAACCACCCACTTCCATCTTCTTCTTTCCCAACCATGTCTCCTTTGTCCGAGGATGTGATTAACTGTAGAAAATGATGATGACGATGGAGGTTAATAGTGACAGCAGAATAGGGCACACGCCATTACTATTGAAGGAAGCTTTATGCTCCCATTCTTGATTATTCCCAAATGGTCAAAAGTCTGTCACGAGTGGTTTTGATGTTGAGGTTGTGGCAATGGCAGTCGAAATTGGGTAGGAATGGTTTTGGTTTTGTGGTGAAGGTGAGGGTGTTGGAAAAGAAGGAGATTTTTTTTTTTCATTTAATTCTTGAATCCTTTACTGTTTTGAGATTTTCAATTCATATTTTCTACCAAAAGTCTCTAAAAGTCTAGCAAATTATAAAGTGCCTAGAAGTCATTATTAATTGAATACTTCGTAACTTATAGAGATTTTTAAAAAGTTTCAATTGAATACCCCGAAACTTTTTAGAGACTTTTCTCTATTGAATACATCTAAACTTTTAAAAAATCTTTAAAAGTCTCAATTGAATACATCTAAACTTTTTAATTATCCAAAAGTTTTTAAAAGTCTCAATTGAATACACCCTCGTAAAATGTCATTGCCTGGTATGGTCAAAATTATAAAAAAATTCATTCCTAAAACCCACGTGCAGGTCAAGTGAGCAAGTTAACAGCAAAATCTAACAGATTGGGTGCGATTTCTGCATAATTTCGAAAGAATAGGATGACTAGTGCCAAAAATCAAATTTAAGGACGGATATGAAATCCCTTAGAAAGATTGGGGACGACTACAAATTTACCCCTTCTAAATCCTATCACTTCTTTAAGGGCCTACTTGGGAGTTTTATTTCACCGATTTACATTATTTATGAACAGTTGGAAAAATTGGTACTTGTTAATTTTTTTTGGGCATCGTTTGGACGACTTTAAAAATCACCCAAAATCGATGTAGTATAATTTTGGCCGATTTTCTCAACTTACCAAATCGACGGATTTTAACCGTTTCTCATATTCTCTTCTAATTTTACTTTTTATAAAGTAATTATTTATAACCAACATATTTTCTTCAAAACTAATTTTTGAATAAAAATATATTAACTAAAGAATTATATATAAGAAAAAATACTTATAAGTAAAATAAGATAAAGAAAATTACGTAGTAATTAAAAAATTACTTATAAATAAAGATCACTTTCATGTAAAAAAGTTTTGTTTACAAAATAAAAATACTACTAATAAGATAAAAATTAACTTATAAAATATAGAAAAGTTACTTACATAAGTAAAAAAATTACTATAAGTAAGAAATTTAAGTAAATATTAACTTATATATATATATTACCTATAAGTAAAATATCACTTATGAAAAAAAATTCATATAAGAAACAAATTTTACTAAAGGACATATATGTAATCTTACTTTTTAAAAGAACTTTCAGAATCACTGTATAATAAACTCATGAGCATAGATTGAACAGTTTTAAAAATCGCTATCAAAATCACTCAAAATCGATCCACTCTTAAACACTATACTTTAAAAAATGCTCATAACCGGTCGGCCTTTAAAAATTGCTCATAACTGTTAAGTCGAAACTCCAAACAGACCCTAACTAGCTGCTTAAAACCCTGATAAACCCCGGTTCTTCAGCCGCACACAGGCTCACGCAGATAGTTTCAACGGAATTTCAAAAATCAGCAATGGATGTAGAAGCAGCGGGTATGGAAGAAGGGAAGGACATGAAAAACAGCGTGATGTGTCAGTTGACTGACCCAGAAGGTACACCTCTGGGACCGTCGATGTACCTCCCGCAGAGCGCCGGCCCCAAGGAACTTCAGCAAATAGTCAATCAACTCCTCAACAATGTAAGACTTATTTGGTAATTCAATTTTTAAGTAATTACAGCTCTGCTGAAAAAAGTTTGCCTTTTTATGATATTTTGAGTTCATAGTAAATTATCTATATTTTTTGGTTTAATTTTGAATAAGATAGTTTAGGTATCTGTGTTTAATGTTTTGCGAACATACTTCTAGAGTTATATGTTTTTTATTATTATTATTTTTTTAAAAAAAACCTCAATTGCGTGTTTATTAGCTTTTTGATAATTAAGGGTCCTGGAAAAATTTTTAATTGCATGATAGTTGGAAAATAAAAACCCACCAAACTCATACGAATTCGTTTTTCATATAAACAAAGAAAATGCCACGTTGTACGTTAGAATTCAATTTCCATTTTCACGTTGCAATCAAACATGCCAAAGTGTAATTCGTTTTCCACGTGACATGTTCTATGGAATTCATTCAATCAAAGTCTAAGTGAATAGTTGGTTTTGAATCAATTTTATTCGCATGAAACAGAATACCACTTTTTAAGACAAGAAAACAATATTATGTAGTTAGATTGTTGTAACAACGAAACATTAATAAAGTTAGAAAAATAAATTTTATGTCCTATGGGGTTATGTGTACTCCTTACTATACTGTCAGTAGATGCCTGGATTTCTTCATCTATAACATTTTGGTACGCTTGATTAAAATATCAGAGATTTTTATCTATATCAGGAGGAAAAATTGCCATATGCATTTTATGTGTCAAACCACGAGCTAGTGGTGCAACTTGATTCGTACCTGCAGGACAACAAAGGTGAGGAATCCAAGCTAATATTATCATAATTTTTTTACCAAATGAACCTGGTGTGGAATTATATAAGAAACAATAACTGAGATCCTGTGTGAATGTTTTCACAGTGTCTCTGGAGAAGGTCTTGACTATAGTTTACCAGCCTCAAGCAGTATTTCGAATACGTCCAGTTACTCGCTGTTCTTCAACTATTACTGGTATGAGATTTCATTTTGTGCGTTTAATTATGCCTCCAACAATATTCTTGCAGTTACCAATTTTATAAGCATTTTGTGCTTTAATTATGTCCAAACACTTTAGCAATCAAGGTGCAAATGTAGCAACCTACATTTCTCTGGATTTATACTCACGATATATCCCTGAGAAGAAATATTGATTTAGGGAGGAAAAGTGCTCCATTACTAGTGCTTTGCATAGTTTTATGTCAATCACTAGTTGTTTGCATACCTGTAAATGTAGTTATTAACGTCTTACCATCACAATGCTTTCTCTTCTCCTTGATGTCTTTGTACAGTATTGAAAAAATAAATATGTCTATGATTCCATTTCTGAAATATTTTTTGTTAGAAAGTACCATTTGAAGCATTTACGTATTAATATATTGCTCTGACTGATAGCATCTAGTGGGCCAATAGAGTTCTATTGTGTTATATGTGTCTTCAAACATTTTGAGGAGTTATGGGGATATCTTAAGGTGTTTAAAATGGAAGGAAACAAATAAGAAAAATAGTCATATTATTGTTTGAAAGCACTTTTGGGAGGGCTAGTGGTGCTCCTACTCATATATGCACATTATCAATCTCCATTATGTTTTTACCAGCTTGTCTGATTGCAAGGACATATTTCTTCTTTCGATTGAGGACATTACCCCGTATTACATATTTGTGATAAATATCTGCATCTGTACATTTTCTGGTGAGACATTTATTTGACTGTCTCATATCATGCACTACCTTTTTGTTACTTCTTTTGAGCATGTATTACGGGTTTCTCATTGCAGGTCATACTGAGGCTGTACTTTCAGTTTCCTTTAGTCCTGATGGACGACAGTTGGCAAGTGGATCAGGTGATACGACTGTTCGTCTATGGGATCTAAATACTCAGACTCCATTATTCACGTGTAAAGGTTAGAATTCATTTTCTTGTTTATGAGTTACGGGCCCTGCATGCTTACCTTTTATTTCCAAGCGATCCTATGGAAGTATACAATCTGTGTAGTACATTTTCTTGAGAGCTAAGTTCACGTAAATAAGAAGGCGTCAAATCCTGTAGCTATTTTGCTATATTTAGCTGGATTGTTAGAAGATTTTTAATTTAGTTTCCTTGTATAATAGCTTCCATGTACAGATTGTATTGCATAGAATATTCAATCAGATCCTTGAGGGTTGCTCAATTGGTCAGATCTTGAGTTTGCTCTCCGATGGTCACCAATTTGAGTTCCCTCAGAGTCATTGAGGTGAGTATCTGACCATAAACTTTAGAGTCATGTGGGATTAGTCGAGGTGCGTTCAATCTGGTCTGGACATCCACGGTTATAAAAAAAAAAAAAGAATATTCAATCAGATCCTAGAAATCATGTCATTTAGTTAGTTTCCTGTTCTAGGAATTTTAATCAACCTTTTGTACTCTCTTTAGAGCCATAACCTTATTCAGCAGAAGTAGTAGAGTTTAAACTTTCTTCAACAATTTGACATGGATTATTTTGAAGATGTGAAATTCTACTAGACAGTGATGACTTACTGTATTGTGTACAAACATGATTTTCTGTGAACTGCATGCATTGTGCATTCTCCTCATCTAATTTGATGCTGTTTGCACATGTTCAGGCTCCTTATTAACTCCTTTGTTCCTCATTGCTTGATTAATAACTTCAGGAGTACCCGTTTCTGTGTGGTTCTGTAATTTGGACTTTAAATTGGGCCTGTATCCTATAAACCTATTCAACCTACAGATATGTTGTAAAAGTATCTCCTTTGTTTTGATGGTGATCACTTTTTACTTTCTTAGATGGAAGCTTCCGAATTATGGAGCATTTGCACATGTACGCTCGCATGCATGCACAAACATACCTTCCCACTTTCTGTGCTTCTGCCTTCTACTTTTCAAATTGAACATCTTATTATATTCTGTTCTTTGTTGCTTGTGGCTCTAGAGTTATTTGTATCCTTGTTCGGCTGTTTCAAGTTTCAATTATGGCCATTGCCTTCCTTTCTTCTGTATATTTTTGCTACGAGTTGCTACTGAAGAGATGCTTTTCGTGGTGTTCTACTTCCCCTTTCTTCAGGCCACAAAAACTGGGTACTTTGTATTGCATGGTCACCGGATGGTAAACATCTTGTTAGTGGAAGCAAGGCTGGAGAACTTCAATGCTGGGACCCGCAGACTGGGAAACCATCTGGCAATCCGCTTATTGTGAGCTCATATAATAATTTTTCAGTAAAATATTATTTCAATATTCTAAATGTTGTCCTCATAACCTCATACTGATAAATGTGTTTTGAATCTTTTACACTTGATCTGCTACACCTTAATTTTCGCAACTGTCTTATCTATGTGTGCAAAGCATTAATTTTGCAAATTGAGAACTTTTTAGTCACCCTTAAGAAAAGAGAGTATTTGTATACAAAAAATTACATTCTCATTTTACTATCTAGTTAGCAATCTTGTTTATGATGGCGAAGGTGCTACCCATACATAAAGACTAAAGAGAAGATGACAACAGAAGCTTTATTAATATTATCTCACCACAATTCTATTTCCCTGACAACATAATATATCACGTATTCATGTTAATTGAATTTACAAGTCACTATGTTTTCTAACGATATTTTGGGATGTCATTATTCCTTTCCCTATATTTCATTTCTTCACTTCTCTTGAAAATTTCACTTTGGAGCCTAATGACACGATTTATGTCTCAGGGCCACAAGAAATGGATAACTGGGATTTCATGGGAGCCAGTGCATCTTAATGCTCCATGTCGTCGCTTTGTGAGTGCAAGTAAAGATGGTGATGCAAGAATATGGGATGTTTCATTGAGGAAATGTGTTTTGTGTCTTACTGGACACACGCTTGCTATAACCTGTGTTAAATGGGGTGGAGATGGAGTAATATATACCGGGTATGTTCTTCAAGATTACAATTTATGAGCAATTTCTTGCAAGATAAGTTTTCGTACTGAATAGTAGTCAACTAATCTGATTGTTCGATCCAAAGCTCTTGGTTTACTGAAAAAATGGGGATGTCATATCAATATATCTTAATTGTTCCATTCAAGGCAATGTAATATACTACAAGTAAGTTCTTTCCATGTGAACATTATGCCACTTTGATCTCTTCTTCAGGCATTTATACCCACTTGAAAACTTATTATACTCGCATGAAAATCCTCTGCTATTGCTTCGACAACGTTGCATGACAAAATATAAAGATAAAACCACTAGTCTTTGTTCCAATAAATTCATTTATTTGATTGAGAGAAATATTAAGGGTTTATTTGAGGCACCTTTTTAGGAAAATATATTTTGTAAAGTGATTTTTTGGAGAATGTGCGGTTAAAAAGTGGGGAAAAGTTTTGGTTTTGTGCGTAAAATTATATTATTGGGAGAATATGTGATTGGAAATGAATTCACAGAAAAATGAAATTTTAAATAATGGGGCTTAATCAAGGGCTAAATAATTTCAATGGCAATCCCAAAATAGGCAATAGGAAATTAAGAACAAGAATTTTAATTGATCATTGAAGGAATATTTTCTTCTCCCTGTCTTTGTTCTGTTGCCCCTCTTCTTTTCCCTTGTCCTATTCTGAAATGGAGTATATAAAGAGGGGCCTAAATACTTGGTCTATTATATGTTCAGCAGAATTCAATATGTAAACTATTTTCATTTTACATTTGCAGATCTCAGGATTGTACAATTAAAATGTGGGAAACTTCACAAGGGAAGTTAATACGTGAATTGAAGGTACATGCTAAAACATTTTAATTTACTTTGTTCATGAAGCTCTAAACTTTTTGTTTCCTTTTTAAACTCCTTTTTTTATTCCTTCTTTTTCAAACCTCATTAGTTTTTTTTTTTTGGATTAAATGTCTTCTCTCTAATTTACCTGTTTACATTCCTGTGAAAATCATCACCGTAGGTTTATATCATCTATCTATTGAGTGCATCATTGTTTGAGAATTTTAGACCTTAGTCCACGTGACTTTGCTGTTTCTTCTATTTTCTCTTCCTTAGCTCGATCACATCCTTTTGTTATCTGTTACTGTTTTCTGATTTTTCACATTAAATACAGGGCCATGGGCATTGGGTTAATAGTCTGGCGTTGAGCACAGAATACGTTCTTCGGACTGGTGCCTATGATCACACTTGTAAGCAATATTCATCTCCGGAGGAAATGAAGAAGGTAATTGCTTGATCTTTGGAATCTCAAAGGCAAAGAAACGACTGATGATATGACTTTATCCATTTTCTTTTTGCAATGACTTGCCTTTATATGCATTTCTTTTTCTACAAATTATATAACAAAGGAGCCTTGCCGCAATCAATTTGGGGTTAGCTCCATGAATCTTTGTTCCATATTGTTTGTTGCTACATCTATTGGTAGATCAATGCAACCAGATTCTTAGCAACCTCAACAGGATTAGTTTTGATCTATATCTCCATCTCCTAACTGGTTGTACTGATATCACATCTTTCTTATAAACAAGAGCCTTCTAAGTCTAGGCACGATACTTCCAAACCACCCTAGTTGTCATTTCCTTAATTTATCCTAATTTGGTGCCACCTCCACTTGCTTGTGTACATTCTCATTTTTTCGCTTCTCCATTCTATATTACCATACAACACATTTTAGCATTTTTTTTTGCTATGTTCATCTTATAGTATTTTGTTCTTTAACAGCCGACAGTCAACTCCATAAAGCATAGCCAATCTACTAATGGTCCTCTAGAACTGACTTTTTAACCTTGTAGGTTTCTTCTTTTCACACAGATATCCTATATGGATGCTTCATTTCATCTAACCTGCTATAATAATTCCAATAAAAACAATGACATTATTATTCTTATTCCTCTCACGAAAAACTGAGGGTAGTGTATAAATTTCAATAGTTTTGTAGCATTGCCCATCCTACTTCCTAGATGCTCTCTGCCCTTACTCAGTTGCCCCATCCTTTTGACTCAGAGTAAAGAAAACAGTTGTCTTGTCAGCTAAGATTACCTCAAGTGAATGCCTTTTTTGATTGAATTTTTGTGGTTCCAGGTAGCATTAGAAAGGTATAATAAAATGAAGGGCAATGCTCCTGAACGTTTAGTCTCAGGTTCAGATGATTTTACCATGTTTTTATGGGAACCTGCAGTCAGCAAACACCCCAAAACTCGTATGACTGGTCATCAACAGGTATCCTATTAAATATCCCTATACTTTATGGTTTTGTTGCAATACATGATTATTGCTAACTTTCAACACTCCAAACGGGTGATTGCATATTAGTGGTGTCTTGTTCTTTTACCTCGTCATCCAATATATTTTAGTTCAAAAAATTATTTTGGCCTCCATAAACATGTAGAAATGTAAAACTGGGGCCAGGGTGGATGTAGGTGACAGTAATTTGTCATTTCCCTGTGTCACACCACTAGGATACCATTACCCTGCTGTAATTTGCATTACTGTAGGTGACAGTAATGGTATTATGTCATTTGTTGGTTGGGGTTAAGAAAATTTGTGATGGTGGCAGAGGTGTGGTTATTTGACCCAGTCAAAATCACCTGAATATAGCAGAACTATTGGCTTGCAGTGCTTAACTTTCTGTAGCTTTCTGCAAGCACAAAGAAAGAAATCTGGAGTGGTTTAGAATTCTCAAGTATACAAGCAGTCTAAATGCTAATTACATATTAACAGGTCGGAGAAATATATACTGTTATTTTCTTAGTATTATGACCCAAGAAGTATCTACTTGTCCGAGGTTCTTTCTCTTGCTGACTCTCTGAGACATAACTTGTTCCCCTGCAGCTCGTCAATCATGTTTACTTTTCACCTGATGGGCAATGGATTGCAAGTGCCTCCTTTGACAAGTCAGTCAAGTTATGGAATGGTATTACAGGAAAGTTCGTTGCTGCATTTCGTGGTCATGTTGGGCCTGTCTATCAAATAAGGTTAGAATTATTCTCTCTATATAATTATCCAGTTGCAGGTCGTATAGCTAAAAAGCATTTTTCTTGCTACAGCTGGTCAGCAGACAGTAGGTTGCTATTGAGTGGGAGCAAAGATTCAACTTTAAAGGCAAGGGATCTTGATAATTCAACTGCTTTTCTTCGTTACTTCTGGTTTTAATTGTTTTCTTTGAAATTTATTATGTGGTTAAGAATACCATTTAAGAGAAAATGTCTGATAACGCTAGTAAGCAGAACATATTGATCAATTTCATAAAACTTCGGTTCTTACATGGGTCGCTTCCCTGGTGATTTTGCTATTCTATTTGCTAAACAATCTGCTTCTTTATCTTTTATTATATCAACGTTCATGGAGTGGCCTTTGCAAAATCATTCACATAGATGCTAACAATGCTAATTTCATATTTCATGGCGATTAAATGATCATAATGTGTTTTTCTTTCACAGATTTGGGATATCCGGACACAAAAGTTGAAACAAGACCTTCCTGGCCATGCAGATGAAGTAATGTTTATCTTCTCTAATGCCTCCCAAAACGTCCCTCTGTGGGCTTTCTTGCATTTCTACTTGGGGTGGGGGGGGACGAGAAGCTCTAATTAAAAAACTTTTCTTCTTCAGGTTTTTGCAGTCGACTGGAGTCCCGATGGTGAGAAAGTAGCATCTGGTGGCAGGGATAGAGTTCTGAAGTTATGGATGGGCTAGAAAATTCAGCAAGGATAGGAAGTGTGCACCTACTGGACGTACTCCACCTCGTGCTCTGCAGTGTTTGGAAATAACTACAGCATAAAGCGATGATATATACTATAGTATATACGAATTCCAGGATTTGTCTACCGAGGAAGTTCAGAAGGAAAAGCACGCCTTTTTATGTTGTGATGATGAAGAAGAGCTGTGCACTTATTGCCGTTGTGTGAGGGATGATAGCATGGCAGATTGGTTTCAAATGGCTATACATTACATTAACAAATTATAAAAATGTGAATTTATTGTTAGTTACTGATATGATTTTATCATATTCTCTTTATTCTGTTTTTTTTTTCCCTCTGGTATCTTTTATGATCTCAAAGTTTCTGAAAATTATTGTTTGTTCTTGTCTACATTGACATTTTATGAGAATAACGTTTATTTTTTATGTTGTGTTGGCGTTTCCATGGTAATGAAAATACTGTTCAATACTCATCTCTAGTAACGTAGAAGTAGTTAGGTTCGAATGTTGGGCGAGTCGGTCCCAGTACTTCAATACTCAAAATCTTCCATTACAGTGAATATTTTGTTAATGAAATCATTAGGGTACACGGAATTACTAGAACCAATCCAAACCCAAACTGTGATTTTGATTTCAGTTCGATTTTTCCCATAATATTTGTTTTGAAAAATCGTGAATTGACAACATAAATTTTCTTCTCAATATCTAGTGCACTTTTTTAATCCACCGTAAGAATGTATGAAAAGTTTGAGCTTCATTTTATCCAAAATGTATTTTTCTTTTTCCTCTTTTTAATCACATATTTTTCAATAAAATAATATTTCATGTAAATTCAAAAATTTTCCTTCTTTTTTAACTACCAATTCTTCAAAAAATCAGTAATTAAATATACATTTTCCCCAAAAACACATTTTAATGAAGCCCAAAAATTTAAGACAGATGAATCACTGCCAAACAGGGAAGTTCTTTTCTATACAGAAATTCTCAATAAACATGATAAAAATGTATAGGTTAGGAACCTAGGCGTTAATGAACCAAACTTCGAGGACTACAGATGCAATTTCTCTGATTACGAGCGGGTTTTTCTTGGCAGGATGGGAATTCTTTCTTCTCGAGGATTGGCTAGATCCAAATAACAGAAGTTGGAGAAGGAAGAAAGAGATACAGTAAGATGCACGGGATATCCCGCAAAATCCCAAGTCAAGAAGAGCAAGAAGCTTCAGCCCTAAAAGCTGCCGAACTTCGTGATCTCCAGTCTCAGTTCCTTCACCTACATCATAACAAAATGTTAGTAAATTTTATTTTTTTTAGTATTTGTTATCTATAATCAGTAAATTTAGGGGTTTGATTATTTTTTCTGAATTCCAGATATACAAAAGAAGCTTTAGAAACAAGTGCAAGATTGTTAGAAGTGAACCCAGAGCATTATACTGGTTGGAATTACCGAAAACTTGCTGTACAACACTTTCTTAATAACCAGTCAGAGACCGAAGTTGATTCAGAGTCTATCCAATCGGTTCTAAATGAAGAATTGAAAGTTGTAAGTTTTCATCCACTTTCCACTTCAGTTGTTTTATGAGGGTCGAGTATGTTTTGGGAAATTAATTTGTAGATTCTGTATAATTCTATGTTTACAATATGTATGTTCTATTATAAATTGATTATGCAGCCCAGTAATCAGTAGCGTGAGTTTTCACTGACTAGAAAATGCATTGAGTAAATTGAATGCACTCCACATTAATCGGTTTATATGAATTTTCATTAGGTGGAAAATGCATTGAAGAACAATTTTAAGTCTTATGGTGCATGGTATCATCGCAAATGGGTCCTAAGCAAGGGTCATTCTTCCACGGACAAGGAATTGCGGCTTTTGGGCAAGTTTCAGAAGTTGGACTCCCGGAATTTCCATGCCTGGAACTACAGGAGGTTAATAACTGAAAATTTGATTTCTTGAGAGTTAATTGTTAGCTGCATTTGTTGATGTGTTCTATTGGTCCTCTACTTCCAGGTTCATAACAATGTTGAAGAAGCTATCGGATGAGGAGGAACTGCAATACACGACGGATATGATATACGATAATTTTAGCAATTATTCTGCCTGGCATAACAGAAGGTTTTAATACATTGACTCCTATTTTTGTTAGATTTCAATTTCTATCTATATGAGCTTTGTTATACGGTATACTTATTTTCAATGTCCTCTATTTTTTTCATCAATGAACTTCCAGTGTGCTTTTGTCTCATCTGTTCGAGAAAAGAGGAAAAGGACACAGTCACAAAGAGAGCATTTTGGAAGAGGAATTTGAGTTTGTACGTAATGCTTTATTTACAGATCCAGATGATCAAAGTGGTTGGTTTTATCATCTTTGGCTTCTGGATCAAACGGTTAAACTGGAGCCCCTCCTACTTTCTTCATGGCCTCCTCATGGCTCTAGTCTATATTTATCAGTTGATGATTACTTCGATGGTAGAAATTTATTTCCAAGCATGCATTTCCAATCTAAAGATAGTGTGTTTCCAATCGTACTATATTTCAGTGAAGCAGTTGAAGGTGTAAACTCTTCTACCGTCACTATTGAGTATGAATACTATTCTAATGATGATGTTATTTGGAGACCACTTTCAGCAAATAAATTTGGTTGTGCCCAAGCCTGGTTAACTTACCTAAACTTTCCTGATGAAGTGCACTCTCTAAAGGATAGCCCTGTAAAAGTTGTCGTAGCACAGTTTCCGGGTATTGTATCTTCAAATGGTATATCCTTTAGTCAGACTTCGCATATAGAGTTCTCTTTGTGCATACCTTCCCATGATCGAGAACATACAGAGGGGCAAACCATACCAAGAATTTTATGGAAAAACGAAAAATTCTACCCAAGTGTTACAGAATCTCATGATGCAAGCTTGCTTAATCCACTTCATCAATTAAAAATCACCGAGGAGGGTAAATCAAAGGCTTCTGATTGGAGTATGAAGACCATAGCCAATGAAATTGCTCACTACCGAGAACTATTGTCATCAACAAACTGGTAAGCTGGATCCATTTTATGAGATACATGGGGTCTTTGGAGAAGCCAATTTATTTAGCAAGTTTGGTCATTTTTCTCTTCTTTTCCCTGTAGTAAAATTGGGAAACTGACTCTTGCAAGACTACTGATGGCACAAAGCAAACTGATTTCATATTGTCTCCCAAATGATGGAATTAAGGTCCATTACGAAGAAATTCTTGGATTGTATCGCGATTTGATGGAGTTGGACCCTGTACATATTTGTTATTATGAGGATGAGTACAGCTTAGTCCTATTGAAACAGGTGACTCTCTCGTTTTCTTGGTAGTTGGTATTGTTACTTTGGAAAAGCTACTGTCGCGTGTAGATATATCGTTCCATTTCATGTTTTGTAGGTACTTATTTTTTATTAAATATGGGACCATAATCTAGCTGCCAGATGTTGAATTAAAGTTGTTTATTGAGCATTAAGGAGGCACAACCCATTATATATAAATTATTATTTCTTGAAATTTCCGAGCTTTACTATCTTTGCAAATTGCGGCCTCTTGATATACTTCTGCTTGACATATCGTCGTTTATTATAGAATTAAAAAGGAATTCAAGTTCAAGTTCAAATTCAAATTTATTTCCTTCAAGAGATTACGTTTGCTTTTTTTTTCTTTTCTATTTTCTTTTTAACTGTTGAGCGCTTATATATGCTACTTGCAATGAATGAAGCTGGGGAACAGGAATACATGAACTCTGGTTAGGGAAGAGAAATACTCCAAGCATTTCTTATTTGCAGTTTATGGTTTCGACGAGACTAATATTCCTGTTTGAGGGGGTGACATCATGCTGTCTGAATCAAATATCGTGGATGCATCAATTCTTTTGAAAATTTTGGGTCCAATAATGAAATCCTTTATACTGTAAATATGCCGTGTTTCATAAATGTCAATTTTACATTGCAGATTCTTGTTGGGTGTAAGTTGCATAAGAGCATGTCTTATATGGACAGGTATGAATTAGTGACTTCTGCTTTAAACTTCTGATAATTGAGTGATTATTTTGCAGGTGACTTTGAGTATGGAATCTATTCTGAAATACTACCATCAATATGGAGATTCAACTTCACCAAGTATGGATTCTCATTTCTGTCTTCGACTCAATGATCTCTCATTGTCGCGAATTGGGAATGTCGAGCAATTGTTGTGGATTCAAATGTTAGATCTCAGCCACAACAAAATCCGATCAATTGAAGGTAATTTTGCATAGTACACACATATATTGCATCTTTTAAATATTGGGGCATTGATCTATCATTGTCAGACTTGGTTGATTGGTAGAATTGTCTAGTTACTAGCTGGGATGTTAATCTGTACATTGATATAAGGGGATATTCACCTAATAAAGGAAACGGGGAAGAAATGCTTTAATATTAACTGCTTGAATCTATTCCCGATGTTTTTTTTTCCTCCAGCAAGAGGCAATAGTTTATTGTCATGGGTTGAATTGACTAGACCAATCACTTGTCAAATAGTTCTTAGTCATCTTTCCAGTTGTGTTATAAGACCACATTTATCACATATGTCAATTTGAATGCTCGTATTCATCAAAATGCCTCTTGTAAAATCATAGGTTTGACACACAGAGGTGCATCATCCTCCAACTTATGGAGCAAATTCTTCAATTCTTCAATTGAATTCATTTTATAAATTTAAATTCTTCAATTCTTCAATTTAATTCATTTTATAAATTTAAATAGTTATAGACATCGGAGGTTAGATAATAGAGGTTGATTCATAGCCTAAATTGCAATCCTAATGAGGGAGTTTACATTCCAAAAATACAGACTTGGTGATCGTAATTTTGGAAGTTGCTTGACATTCTTGTATAAACATTAGTTTCCATTTGGTTCAATGCTACATCTAAAAGAAATTTAAAGCAACTAGTTTGTTAGAAAACTAATAATTGGTGAGAATAAGGCTTGGTTTGTTCTCATTGTTAGCTAGTTTTTATTGTCGGTGAGAAGTTTTACATGTAAATAGGACTGCTATTATTGAGTATTGAATAGTTTAGACATTGACTTGTTATATTCAGTACTTCCATTCTCCCTCCCTCCCTCTCTCTCTGCCTTTCTACGTATTGTAGTGATATTTTGCGATGCATCTTTAGTTGTTAGTAGTGGTGAGGAAACTAACTTCTTCATTTTGTCTTTTTTCTTTTTGTTTGATTCTTGGACAGGTTTGGAGGCTCTGCAATTGCTTTCTTGCTTGAACCTTAGTAACAATAAAATTTGCAGTTTTGCTGCATTGGATCCCTTAAGAATGCTGAAATCACTAGAAGTATTAGACATTTCATACAATGAGATTGGCGCTCACTCCGTCGACACAAGAAGGTATTTGTGCTCATCTCCCATGACACATGCGGTCGAAAATGATTGGAGTTTCGAGGAATTCGCAAATGTAGGTGTTGATTTGACAAATCATTGGGATGCATTTTTTATTTTCCGGGACTTGAATTTGATACAAATAGATATTTTGGGAAATGCAGTAGTTAGTGATCAGTTAAAACTACTACTGTTTAAGTTAATGCCATCGCTGAAGTGGTTTGATGGTGAGAATTGGAATTAGGTTTTACTTAAACTGATGACAGGTTGAATTTTGGTTTCTAAAATGTATAGGTTTTTACTTCCTTTCCATAGTGCACATGCTGCATCCTTGGATATATATACCGAAAACCCCTGTTTCTGCATTAATTTTGTTGGTGATAATTACTTATATCTATTAAGATTTTTGAAATTTTATTCAGTCTATTTCATGTCCCTTGAAATCTTCCCTCCATTGAAGAAAAAACTTGTGAATGCTTGTAGCATATGGCCTATAACATTGACAACAAATGCTCCAGGAAGAGGTTCAACAGTTTTCCTACATGTACAAAAGAGTTGTACAGAAGGGATGACGGATACGCAGATGGCAAGCATTCATTGGCTCTTAGACAAAAAAAATATATTTGTCACAGCCAATGCAGTGTTATCACCCATGTATCTATTTCCTTCTGTCAAGTTTCTGGACAAGAAATTTTATTCGAGGCCCAATCTCGAGCCATAAATTTTCTTTTCCAATTTTATTTTTGGACAAGCATATCCTAAACTTAATATAATTAATGGAAAAATTATTTGTTTATTTGATTGCACTGATGACAAATTACAAGCACGCGTTTCCTACAAGGACTCGATTTGTCAAGTGATGTGATCATTTAGTACGCCTGTCCAAAATGGCTCCTAAAGGGGGCAAAAAGTAAAAAATAAATCAATAAGAGTGGAATAGTGTGTGCCACATATAAATAAAGCATAAAAACAGCGGATTATGGAAAGAAAGGGGAAAAAAACTACAAATTATAATTCTTGATAGAATCCTCTCAAAAGCATCAAAAAATATCGAGTATTGTTGTTCATCACCACTTATTTTAAACAATAGTTTAGGTGATTTGACAATGTCAAATGATACTTTTAAATGTAAAGTTACAAAACTCGTTTAATTGAATCTATAAATTGTATTCATCTATATAGGTGTTTTAATATTACACCTCTGGTTTTAGATAGCATTATTGAAAAATATCGCCATAGTGTCCTCATCTTAACAGAGCACTTATTTGGACCTTCGACCACAGCACGCCAATCTCTCTTATCATCTGAAACTTTAATCCTAAATATCCTTGCATAGTACTTTGATGTTCGTCTGTTGAGGTTGTCGAGATGCCTTCTGTACAACCACAAAACCCTTCAAATTCACACCAATATTTACAACTCCATCTGGGTTGGGATTGGCTATGAAATCACTTACATTAGCCAATGGGACAACTGCAGTTGCATTTAACAATATCTCACTCTTTGCGATTGAATTAAAAGCAATAGTTTTTGTTCCAAACATGTATTCACCTCTGCAAGAAACCCTAACATCAAATTCACTGTAATTAAATTCAAAGTTCTTATTAGGGTTCCTTGTCAAGATTCCAATGTTCCAACTGGAAGTGTTATTCAAGATTGATACTGATGCAGATTCGACGTCGAAAATCGGATGACGGCCATAAGACGAAAATAACAAAAATAATATGAAGAGTCCCATGACTGAAAATATAACCATAAAATTACAGATGGTTAAACAAGTATCTGAGCATAAACCCTGGGTTATATTATCATGTGATTGGGATTCTAGTTGACTCTCCAGTGTCGAAGGGGTTGCTCGGCCTGCGTTGAACTCGATAGAATTGATGTAATGGGGTTGTGCCATGACAGGGAAGCCATAAACGACATAGGGTTCGTTAGAAGAAATAGGAAATCCTCGTACTACTTCTACTTGATCGTCGTTTTGTGGGATTGAAGAACTCATCTTGATGAAACTTGAAATTTGTTTTCGTTTTTCAGATTAATGGTTTCTTTAAAAATAAAAAGGAATTCTGATGAAGCCAGATATATAGAGCATGCATGCAAGAGAAGAATCCGAGTCCTGGTGATATTAGGAAAGTTAGCTCAATTTAAGTATAACTTCAAGAATTAAGACCTAAATAAATGAGAATTAGGACGAACTCGAGAGTTTAATCATAATTATATTATATTTTTTGGCTTTTAATGTAGAAAAAAAAATACTTGGTCATATCTATAAATAATTAAATATTTCACTATTTTCCCACACTTGCAAGTCATTCAATAAAATCATATTCAAATGGGACAAATTTCGATAGTATATTTACAAGAAATGAACTCATGAAAAACATAGAGATAGTACAAAAATATATAAAAATTAAAATTCATTTTAAGTGAAGCACCATCGATATAATTTTAATTTCGCACAATTTTCCATTCAAATTCTTCTCCCTGCGAATCCAGCAATACTTTATTATACGTTTCTCCATTACACTTTCATCTTCCAATTCTGTTCTTCGATTATATTCTGCATAACTTTATCCCTTTTCTCCTGTTTTAATTAATTCTCTGTATTCTTAAATTCAAACCATTTTAATGGCAAGAAATCCACTAAGTTTACCGACCTCGCAATTTTTCCCAGATCGTTTCTTCTTTTTTTTATCGATGAATGTAAATTTCTATTGATCAAAATTCATGTACAAGTAATCATTTCTTGTTATCACATATGCAAATTCAAACAAAACCTGTTTTCATTTCTACAGCTTTTATATTAATATTATAATATTTTGTTTTCAAAAAAAATTATAGTTAAATTAGACTCCACCGAATTCGAGTCATGACTTCACAAATGACGTGGACTCTTTATTTTAAATCTGTCCAAAAATCTTCATAAAATAAAAAATCCCTCCTTGCTTTTATCACCGGAGCACCACTGAAATAAACTGGTCCCTAGACTATACCAAAAGAAAGAGGACAATGATTTATAATAATTAATTGTATATTATTTAAAGTCGAAGATGTTGTTAGAGCTCCACTTCATTTTATTAATTGGGAATCGAATATGTATTTATATTTAATTTTTTTTTTCAATTTGTATTTTATTGAAGGACAAAAATTCTCTGCGGAATATTTTCAAGTCCGAAATATTACCATTGCTAAAGTTTAAACGAAATATTTTCAAGTTATTTGAGTGCTAATCGCTACACTCGATTAGAGATCCAATAATTATTAGAGCTTATTCTCTTTATCGTTTTGAAGCCGTTTTCTGTTTTCAATTTTTCAAAACAGTAAAAACGAGTTCTTTTTCCTGTTTTTGAAAACGCGTTTTTAAAAACAAGTTAAAAATTTATAAAAAAAAATCCAAAACGACAAATTTTTCGTTTTGAGTGTTTTCAATTATAATCAAACCAAAATTTTCAAAATAAGTTTTGGATGTTTTCAAAATTTCAAAAAAAACATATTTTCAACAATCTCAAAATGGACACTTAAAACACAAAATTCAAATTGAATTCAAAACTCAAAACACAAAACTGAAACACGGAGAATAACCCCTTAGTTTTTGGTGAAATTCATCAATTTTTTTTTTTTTTGCAAAAAACGTTATTTAAAACAATGCATGTCCTTGTATATTTACGTCATAAACAAGAAAAACAAATCTTTATCGAACCCTGAAATGGACGCCAAAAATATGATTAATTGCTGAATAAATTCGTAATAACATAAATAGCACAGAATAATGTGATCATCAGTTCATCTAAGTTACAGAAAAGGGATATTCTTCCCTCAACTGGTCAATCAATCATTCCCAATATTCAAAATCTCTATGATATGCAATCAGTTAAAATTAAATCAACACCAACCATTAGGCCATCGTTTTTTGGGGGCATTCCATTTTTTGTACCACCTCTTTCCCATTAGCTTCCGAAGTAGCAGTCGTCCACGGCGTGGAGTAGGGGGACATTCGTACTTGGCAGCTTCAGTCTTTCGAGTGTTGAAAATTTCTTGTTCAATTGTTGTTGCCCGGAAGCTGAAAATCTCATCTTTGATCGTTGTACGGTGAAAGTTTTCATCATCATCTCGAATGGTGTTGAGCTTTAGATACCTTTGTTCAAGAGACTCCTTGGGTACCTCCCTGGCTAACAAGGGAGATGCACCACCCCAGTTGTTAGTGCCAAGAGACGGGTGCTGGGGCGTCCTGAAATCCAATAGTACCCTCTGCCTCATGTCTCAATTTTACCCTGTATGATAGCTGCATCATTTCAAGAATTGGAATAATATATAATGCTGGCAGTCAGAAGACAAATTGTAATGGGGCATTATGGTAATTTAATTCAAAGTTGGCCACCAAATAGAATATTATGGAGCTAGACTGCAAAGCCATGAAAGACAAAAATTGGGCGATTACTACAAAATTATGAACAACGAAAACATCTTTTATTTGATAAGAACCATGGACATGTACAATAGGAAGTGCAGCTTTCGGCTGATGCTAATTGATACTGTAACCTAACTGCACCTATTTACTTGCAAAAGGACATTTTAACATTACTGAAGATTCTAATTTGCCAGAATTAGGAATTGGAGGTGAACTCAATTTCCTACACAAAGCTTTCTGTGACTTTGCATAAATAGCAAAAAGTCTTGAAGTGACGTATATGTGGCTCTTCATGAAACTAATGAATATTTACAAAATGGTACTTCATATCGACTGGTATTCTCTTCGCTCTCTCACTTGAAATCTTGTTAATGCTGCAAAATGTTATATTCCTTATGAACATCAAAATGTAGAATGTTAAGGTGTAACAAGTATGAGTCGCAACAATTTCTACGAGCTTAGAGAACCAGGGTTGAAATGAGGAACAACATGTAGTCAAGGACAGCTGAATAAGTATCAAGCATGTTACCTCTGGATGTGATTTCACGAAATCCAAAAGTCGTGCTCTAAAGACTCTCTCAGCTGCAGATTCCCACTACCAGATTTTAACTTCCTATCATTCTCAATTGCTTCAACATTTAGTGTAACATGAAGATCCGGTTTCATAAAACTAGTGCGCTCATCATGCAGTAGGACCTTCGTTAACTCAATAACCTCTGGCATAATAAACTTCAATTGAGCTAAATGGCTATATGTAAACCTCCTGAAAATTTAACCAAACAATAAATTAACGAAATCGACAGCAAAAAGAAGATCCTCGATACAGAAAATATTTTATTGAAACTAATTGTGTACCTATCCGTCAATCTCTTTATTAGGGGCTAATATTAGTAAAATTCGAAGCCGGTCTCTTTAACTGTAGCAGCATAAATGAGCTATCTAATCCGTTGAAGAATTTATCCATTAACTCACACCTGAAACACAGACATCACATTTACCATTTAATTAGCTAAAAGCTAATCAAGACATTACAGATGAATCAAAACATAAGAACAAGTGTCCAATCCAGAGAGTGTCCCGGTCTCTCATTTCATCAATAAGTTGGAATGCATCCTTGATACACCCCTTATATATTACACAGTTGTAGGTAGCAACATTTGGCAAAACACCTTATTTCTATCATAATATTTTGAAAAATTCAAGCTTTCTTAAAAGACCAATAACAATCAGTGTTCCCAACGTTTGATATTAGAGTAATGCAAAATATTTTCTTCGATTCACCAGTGGCATTTATACTTATTAACGTTACAGCAGACATTACCTATAAATCGAAAGAGGGCCATGCTATATGTACCCAAAGTTTTACCAAATCTTTTACACGATTGACACATGACGCCCCGTTGGGGGGCTGGGGATCAGGCGCCCCCTCCCAATAAGGGGCCACCATGTGTCAATTGTGTAAAAGATTTCGTAAAACTTTGTGTACAATTAGTTTTTCCATCGAAAGAACACCAGATCTTTTCAAAAATAAAAGCTTGTCCATTTACTCTTTTGAACGCAAAACACTTACTTTTCAGGAAGTTTTATATCAGCATTACTAGGCTTCTTCCTCTTCGATTTGGTGTTGGTCAAAGATTCAGTGGAACTCATAAGCGGGTCGGGTCGGGTCGAGCAGGCGGGTCAGGAACCTGCTTCCGGAGCTTATTCGCCGCATACCTAATTTCTTGTGTTGATAGAACAGCATTCCGGTTCCGTAGACGCCGAGGCGGATCAGCAGGCGTCCCAGGGGTTTTGACACTCCATGAATCCATTGCTCACACAAACACGCGAAGTAGATGTAAACCAGTAAAAGGGTTTTTTGGAGGGGGAAGCTGACGTGGCGAGTTGCCAAGTCAGACTTGGCGCCAATTTATCTGCGGGAATTCAACGAGAGTCTTTACGTAATTTTATGTACCCAAAATGGTTAAAATGAATGTTGTACACACTTTCCTTGTAGGCTCATTTTGGACCATTGGGTCCAATGGACCCACATAATAATAGCATAAAATTATGAATTCTTTACCTTAACAAGTAATTATTTCCTTTTAATAGTTTACAATTAACAGACCATGTTTGGTCCTACTAAAAAGTTAATTATAATTAAGTCAAAGATCACAATTAATTTTAATTACACATTAGATGAATTCCACAATTTTATCAAAATCTATTAAAAAATTAATTTTTTAGCTAAATCAAACAAATGTGTGGTCTACAAATCCAATGTGTTTAGTCGAAGTCATCAAGACTTGGTCATATCAAACTCTAACCAAGCGTGAGATATGGATAAAACAATCTCTTAAGAATCTCATTAGTAAGTTTAGCTCAACATATATCGTATTCTTGATCGTTCATAAATCTCGAAGGAATTTTCGTAACCCTCATCTTGACCATTGCAGCTATCTAAGATGAAAATACACTCATTTCCACAGTTTGGGCTCTTTTTTTCAACATCCTCTACGAGAATTCTCTTCCTCTCCGTAAACACTAACTTGGAGATCGTATAGAAACTAAAAAGTTGACATGATAAATAATTTAAAATCATTTTATAATGCCAGCCAACTCTATGGATTTTTTTCATGTCAGCCATTCAAGGGTTTTGAATCCTTCAAGAATGGGCTGGGAATTGATAATTTCTACCAAATTGTGCTAACAAATTCACTTTCTGATTCAGCAGGTTTTGAGTTGCTTAACTTTACTTCCTAGTTTATGTTATCTGCGTTTCTTATGCATTATTAACGTGCAAATGAATTATGATACCCAGGGCGAATGTACACATGGGCAAGGGGGTCAGTAGCCCACCAAACTTGCTGATATTTTTCAAGGAAAAAAAAAAAAACAGAAAAAAGAATAACTTACCAGAGGCTTTCTCTATTTTTTTTTGGCAAATTCAATTCCAATTGATGGCCGACGCTCGACCATTGACATCTCCACCATTGGCCTCTGGCGAGTTTGTCGCTCTTTCTCCAGCATCTTCTAATTCTCCACTTCGAGGTGTTTCATATTTGTCAATTGTCAAGATTTATCATAATTTATTCGACAAGGTAATGAGTTACTAAAAATAAATCACGTGACTTAAATTTTGATATCGTATCTAGTTATAAAATAAATCAAAGAAAAAGCTGTATTGCACCAAATTTTCTTGTTTATAGTTTTATTATTTTGCAACTACTTAAATTTATTTTTCAAATTTGTGAAAAATGATTAGTCCCTTTCCTCCCAAATAAAAATAAGCATTCATACTATGGTATTTTATATTGTTTATGTTGACCCCAAAAAATAGCTCAATAGAATTTCCACCGCGTCCCCTCCACGTGGACATCATCTGCACACTGAACACTCTGTTAGGAGGCAAAAGCCGTCGGTCGACAAAAATTTCCGGCAACCGTTTGCACTCCGACAATCAAGTCAACTGTCGGACGATAAAAATATTAGTACAAGAGGGGAAGATGATAGGATTAGAGAACGTACCTTAAAATGAAATGGATTTGCATATATATAGAGAAGTGAAATGTAAATGGGCCAAGTGGGTAGTGGGCCGAGATTCAAGCCTAAAATCGAGGCTCTCAGCCGATGCACTATGTAAGTTGATGAGGCCCTCGAGCCGAGATACTATGTAAGTGGATGAGGCCCTTAAGCCGATGTTTTTCACAACGAGGACCTCTAATTCGAGGCTCCCTTGGATTGAAACACATAATGTCTTTTAGAGGACTCTCTAAGTTAATGCAACGTCGACAATGTGGGACCCTTAATATCATGTTCGTGCCACGTAATTTACGGGAGTAACAATAGTCCCCTAAATCTGAGTTGTACATTCATGTGCGGGTCGGACTTTGAAATATTGGTTGTCAAGTTGATGAGTTCTTAAAGATTGTCTCAGAAATATAAGTAACTCAAATATGTGAGGACTTACGTACTATCTCGAAAATATGTGCCAGTCCCAAATAAGCGAGGGCTTACGAATTGCCTCGAAAATATAAGCAGCTCGA
>CAIGRB010004171.1:95224-107149 GCA_903798255.1 Fraxinus quadrangulata | reverse complement strand
TAAAAGAAGGTTCAGACGATTATGTAAGGAACAAACCTCTCGAGATAAAGTCTCAATGAGAAGTGCTTTATTTATGAAGAATACGATTTACAAGAAACGAAACGCCTCAAAGGGGCACAAGCACACAAGTAAATTGAAAGCTTAACGAGAAGAAAAATAAAGGAATAAAATTACATAATTCTCTGTTCGAGAGGTTTGATCGGATCTTTTCTTCTATGCTCTCTTTTCTCTTTTATATATCATTCGACAGTTGTTGTAGAACCGTTTGAAACTGCTCGCCCTACAACTACCCACATTTTCCATTATGGATGACTTGTCGAAGAAACTGTTTATAACTGCGTCACTTCTCTCTGCTTGCAACCGAGATTTATGGATTGTGTGATGAAACGTTTCAATAAACCGTCAGTCGCTTTAAATAAGAATAAAACATTATCCTTGCCCAGATCTTGAGTTTCTCGCAGGCTTGAGCGACGAGAGTTCTCTGTTACTTGGGCGTCTTGCAGGTTTGAGCGACAATGGGCCTCCACTATTTGGGCGTATGTCAGGCTTGAGTGATGATGGTCTTCCAATACATAATTCCGTCTTGGGCTTCTACATGGTTTTGTTTGGATATATCATTCGAATTCCCTAATTGAGCTTCACTATCTGGGCCATTTAATTGAGTCTTATTATTTTTGTATGTCAACAAGAAAAATTTGACTACTTCATACATGTTATGTTTGGTTTAGAAAGTATAGCTCGATTCGTCAGTAAATGTGACTGTTTTGTCATGAATACAATCGAGATTATGCGACGGGCACGGAGGATTTGACCACGTGCCTGCAGAGGATATATAGTGCATAATTTTTCTAATTGTATCATATGGAAAGCTAATTAACGTCATTAAAATGAGATCATGGTTTCCTTTTTCTTTTTGTTAACAAATGATTAATTTAGACATTATAGTAATAAAAAAAAGATAGCACACATATTAGGTATACGTCACTAGTGACGTTTTTAGAAAGGACTGATCAATTTGATTCAAGCTTCTTGCTTCGAATTAGTTATTGAATCTTTTGTTTTTATTTCAATTTAAAAGCTTTGTTAGTCTCTATATGCTCATTCAACAGGAAAGCCAACGTGACTAACGTAACTTAGGATGAACGATTGGTAGATAATTTTTTCTATCAAACTTTTCTTGGTATAATTTCACAAACTTCACTCAAAGGTCTTCTATATTTTGTCGACTAGACTTGTACATCAAAGAGCGTTTGTTAAACTCTCGAATCCTCTTTAGTATATGTGTTGATCCTAAAAAATTGTTGTCGTAGACGAAATTCTGCGTCGTCTAATGTTCTTGCATCATTAAGTGACATAATCATGGTGTAATTGCTTAAAAGCAGATTAAATTAAATAGAGCACTTAACCATTGACCTATTACTAATTAACTATATATAATTGCACTTTGTCTGATTCCTTATCTTAATATAGGAATCGTGTTTGCATTTCATCTTAATTCTTAATTAGCAAATTAATGATCATTTAATGATGCAACATGCTGATGATGGATGGAAATGTAATCAAACGTGATATCATGAGGACTCCGGCCTGATTTTCAACAGGGATGTCATAAACTAATTCTAATTGAAAATCCTTCGTACTTGTAAAATATTGATGATAAATGACAACTTTAGGGCATAAGTGCTTGATCGTGACAATGCTTGTTGAACGTTCGATGACAACTTACTCCAACCAGTACTTCTTCAGGCAGAATGAAACAAATATAAAAGAATCAGGTGACTTTATGATCGAAGAAAGGAAGGGCATGGTTTGTGGGTCACTGGGAAACCCGTAGTAGGGGGTATGTCCCACTGATTTCATATCAGCATGAAATCATCGATATGAACACAAAAGAAATCTTGAACTATGTATTGAAAGAAAATGAATCACTTCTATTCTAGGAATTGACTAAGCTATACAACGACGACATCCCTTGATCTCTTTGTGAAATATGCTTGACAAATCTAAATTGAATTCTCGAGTTAAAGGAAGAAATTCAACAAGAATAACCGTTTAAATTACGTCACAAACATCTTGTTTAATGATGTGTCACATCATATATTATATTATCGAACATTATTAACACTAAGTATACATAATTAAACTCTAATCCACTAACATGATATCCTAATCAAATGTGGTCCAAAGACATCAATTAATCAAGTATTTAAACATGACGTCCTAATCAAATGTGCTGATAAAAAATGTATTTTTGCTTTTACTTTTATATGAATGATTGTTCAAACTACAAAGTACAAATTATAGAAATTATAAATTTATTTGATTTTGTTAGAAAAGAAAGTAGGTTTCGGGTGTTAGGAAATTCGGACAATAAGCTTGTAAATAAATAAATATTTGTATAGCGGACCCAAAAAGATTTAACCCTTATTTGATTTAACTAAAAAAAAAGTTCATAAAAATTGAAGTCAAAAAATTCACAATTTTTAAACCATATATTTCATAAATTTAATCAAATCTACTAAAATTTTAATTTTTAGCTAAACCAAACGAGGCTTGGCTGTGAAATAATAATTAAATGACAGAAGTCCTAATTTGTGTGTTTCAAATAGGTGGAGCTAAGTCTGGCAATTTTCTGATCAAGTGGGCATGAACCTCGCTAAGACTTCTTTTTGTTTTTGTGGCCCACTTTTTTTTTTTAATCCAGCCCACGAAGGCTAAAATGGGAATATGATTAATCCAGTCTCGAAAGACCGTCAAGGTGAGTTTGTTCTTGTATCGTGTGGGAATCTAAAGAATTAATTGTTTTTCTTTCTACGTAAATATTGAGAGAATATTGTAATCTACATTTCTAGTGATAACGTAGCAACCGAATTTGTCTATCTTCGTTCACTATGTTGAACGTTTTCTTCGCTTGAATTCATTTATTTTGCATATAAATAATCGACATAAATCCGCGTGTTGGTTAAGGTTCTATCATCCCACATTAATTTTTTTTGTCCATCGTTTGAGCTCTTGTGAGTGCTTTAGTGCATGTTTGACAAAGCATATTCCGGTTCAAAATAATGTATGGTTAAAAATTAGGTAAAAATTTTAAGTATTAAATCTATGAATAAAAATAGAATTGACCAATATATAAACAATTATTAACTTTGACAAGCATGCACTCAATTCATTATTTTTGATGAATTATTAACAGTGTTCTAAAAAACGTAAATCGTGACTAGACTTAAAGGTCAAGTTTTAAGCTTTATGAGTATAAGCGAAATATAGTAGTGAAAAAGGTTTACTTCTTTTTATTATTACTTTGAATACTTAATCATTTTAAAAATCATTTAATAATTAAAATAATACCAAAAATATAAAATACTATATCTACTTAATAATTCTTACAATTAATCAGTTATAAAATTTTCAAGTTTTGATATGCAAAAGATATATTATTTTTTATAGTTTCAACTTTCAATTAGACAAGTCTTACTTAACAGTTTTAAATGAACTTCATACATAATTTCGAAGTTTTCAACAATACAGTAAATCTCAAAATCATAATTATATAATCTAATAGCACTGTAACAAATCTTAATCGAATAAAGTCGTTTTGACTTTTGTATATATAATGTCATTTAAAAACTAAAAACTAGAGTCAAATAAAAGCATTTTAAAAAATAAAAATAAAATAAAAAGTTAATAAACTAAAATTAAATAAAATATTTTTTTAAAAAAATGAGGAAAAAAATAATAAAGCACTTCTGGGCGTGATCAGCTTAGCAGTTGATCGCTTAATTCACGCTTAATGGCAAGACAAAGCGTTTTGTCCGCACCGCGTGCCTCAAGACGTTTAGGTGATGCTTAGACGCACTGTTTAGAACACTAATTATTAATAATTCATCAAGCTACAAAAGATTAATAAACTAAAGTCAGATAAAAGATTTTTTTTTTTTTAAAATGAGGAAATAAATAATAATAATAATAAAGCACTTCTAGGCGTGATCAACTTAACGCTTTGTCAAAACAAAGTGTTTTGTCCGCACCGCATGCCTCGAGACGTTTAGGCGATGCTTATACGAATTGTTTAGAACACTAATTATTAATAACTCATCAAACTACAAAAGATTAATGGTTTACCATTTTTAAACCACTTCACTATGTTGTAAATTAATCGATAGATCAATACAAGCATGAGTCTAAAGTCTGCAATTATTTTGTTTTTAATTATTAATCATGGTTTATATGTACTATTTTTGACAAATTTTATCGTGCGTTAATAAAATCCACTAATAATTTATATTTTTTCATAACGTCTTGTGTTCTCAGTTAAAATAACCCATGAATATCCATTTTAACATCTTAATCGAACAAATCAAGAATAGATGTATAGTCTACGGGCTTCAATTTCATCCCACATTATATATATTTTGACCGTCAAACTCCTACTTGTTAATCTTTTTCAACTTCATTTGCATTGTTTTACGCATTCAAGAATCCCCTATCTTCTTTCGCAAAACTATTGTCTTTCACGATAGTGACTGATCATTAGATTTATCCCTCTTATTTGATTAACTAACTTTATTCTTATATCTTTACCCATATTTAGCTAAGGGTACCCCAGAATTTACCAAATTTGGACAAGAAAACATGACTTATGATAGTGCAAACCATTCCTTGAAAATTTAATGAAGTTAATTGCAAAGTAAAACCTCGGTAAAACTACCCTTTCCCAGAATTCGATGACTATTCATAGACTCTATGTGTGGGTTTGTATACCGGACCTCTGTGATTTTTATTCATTACATTACCAGGGAAAAAAGGGGTTATTGAAAACTTTTTCAAGGACCATTAGATCACGAAATTCGCTCAAGAAAAACCAAAAATGTAGTAATTTTTACTGGTAACATAGAGCATAATGAGGATATCCTCCTGATCAATCAGATAAATCATTCTTCTTCGAATTAGCAAAATAGATAGATGATCTAGCAATGATGTAATTTCTAATAAAAACATAGGATTTAACAATACTGTTCTCAACAAAAATAATAGTACAAACAAACCCATATTATATCAGATTCAACCTGCGTATTCAGGCAGATAAATTTATAATTTGGCCAGTTCGATCTTCCTGTGACCAAAGCAACTAGCTAGGTATTTAAAATTGGTGCATTAAATATTCTGCTCTTGACTTGAACAATTAAACATTGATGATTTCACAGAAGTTCAAGAAATAGTACAAGTAAATCCAAAATAATAAAGGGATTGAAAGGAAAAGTTAAGGACAAATAAAAATCTAAAACTTATCATGTTCCTCTCTGAGTCTCTTCACTCGTGCCTCTCAAGAAGATCCTCCAACAGCTTATTATCCAAACACTCAAACTCGATTACTTGTTCATCCTGCCCTTTATCCCGAGCAGGAACTGACGAAGACGAAGACGAAGACGAAGATGAATAACTAATAGATGGAGGCTGGCCTGCATTTCTATATAGGCCATCATTTGGAAAGTTAAGAATTGCTTGATGACCCCTCAAAGCATATGCAGCTCTATCATATGCCCTTGCAGCCTCTTCCGCTGTCTCGAACGTACCTAGCCACAAACGCGCGCCATTTTTGTTCGGATCGCGTATTTCGGCTGCATATTTTCCCCATGGCCGCCTGCGAATGCCTCGATATTTTACTTCTTTCCTCTCTCCTTGAGTTTCTTCCATATTTTTAGTCTCAATATCCTATTGTGGGTTCGAATTTGGTGATTAAGATAGTGTACTAATGAATCATTTTATATATACTACAGGTCAAAAAGTTTGTAAGGTCATACTTGACGGTTGGAATTTGTTCAAGAATGACAATCCTTGACAAGAATCTTGTCTAAGGCGAAGTAGAAATATAAATTTTGCTTGTTTTGAACCATAGAAGTGGCAATGCAGTGTACATAACCTAGTTTTTCAAGCTTTTACAATGGGTTGGTGAGTCCGGCATCATTAGATTTTGGTGCAAAAATTGGTTTTCAAATGTTGCGTTTTGAATACTTTTTGTCTGATTTGTCATTTTTATAACCTGGAGAACGTTGAAAAATTGCTACTTACCCACTAAAGGTGGTCGTTTTTTTGGTCGAGTGGATTAAGAAATGGCTGCTGGAGTTGAAGACCTCTTCAACATCAACAGGCCGCCTTAGTAGGTTCCTTTATGCAAAGGGTACCTACCCAATTAAGGGCCTTTTTTGGGTCCATCCAGTTGTCTGACAAGTTATATTAATTTATTTTTTTCAAAATCACTTTTTGTTATACTCATTTTCAATCATACACCGTCTCTAAAAAAAATAATCATTTTGACATTTTTTCATAATTTTTTCTTACTTCAAATAATTTACGATTCACGATCACTTCTTAAAAAATCAACTTCACGCTAGCTAAACTTATGAATAAGAAATGAATTACACAAAGATTTGAAAAAAAATAAAAATTAAAGCACGTTATACCCAGTATCGTGAACAAGTGACTTTGTTTTGTAAAAGTAATTGAAATTATCGAGTTGTTAATATTATAGCTTGATTAGTAAGAATTAGAGGGGCACATGGTCTTCTTTTATTTTTCAATGTACATATTTGGGAAGTTTATTTTGCATTTCAGGTTTGATTCAGTCCAAATTAAAGGGAAACTCTATCAAAAAAATTATTGAATTCATTATAATCGAAAGCATGTCAATGTCAACCTTGGTGGTATCCATCAATGATGCAAGTCACCTTACGGGGCATATTTTTTTGGGCGAAAGTCAGTTCACCCAATTCTAAGAATAAAATTTGCGGAAAACTAAGCTTCTACCATGTGAATGCGATTTTTTCGTAATAAAGTAATGGATCCAGTCCAATTTTTTAGGTTTTGTCCTCTAAGCTAATGAGTAGAACTAGCCAATCCTCGTCTCACTCTTTTTTTCATTTGTTGGTAAAAGAGAGGAAAGTATCTAATCTCGTTACTCAAGAGATCTAGTTATGCATCTTTCCTCTCCGCTTGGCATAAGGATTCTAACTCGCGCTCACTTAGAGCATATGGATATTCTCGAACATGGAATCCCACTAGCTTAGAACGGTTGGTTCTGGTTTTTCCTTAGGCTTCGACTAAGCCCAGGACAAACCTAGACTTTGGTTCCTCCTCCTCTAAACATGAACACGATCAGTTATCGAGAAGAGTTGGATGCTACCCAAGAAAGAAGAAGATTTTCTCTTGTGAAGCATTAGGTGATGGCCATCTCAAGGCACATCATGAAAGAAAATACACTTTTGTTCCCAATAGAGAGGGTAAAATAGCTTATCCAAGGAAGACAAATAGCGTGACCTAATTAAGCTAGTGGAAGAGCTTAGCTCCTACAATAGATGAAGAGTACCAAACTTTCCAGACCTAATTTGATAGGGATTGACGACTAGAATTGGATAAACTAGGTGAAGAGAGTATGGGTGTTCCTTCAAACCTATTAACCTTGCAATCATGGACGGGTTTAGGCCCAGTCCAGTTCCTGATCCGTTAATTTTTTTGAGTGTAAAAAAGTTTTGGGACGGAGGGAGTATTAGTGTAACTTGTAGTCCGGTCATGTATCCATCTCTACTTGCAATGCTTCAAAATTTCCCGGATTAAGTAGCTAATCTATGGGAGATCAGTGTTATTTTGTAACAAATATTCCTTTTGAAGTCACATTTGGATTTAGACGAACCGGTCTTCTGTATGAGTCATCGTCATTTCATTCTTAGCAAGTGCAAAATTTTCATTTTTCTAAAATTTCATTGCAATTTCTCCATATCTACGTTAAACCAACTTCAGTATCGTACTGGAATCATTTAATTAATTTTAAAGTTTAATTTTGCAAATATAATTTTTCTCATTCCATAAAGATTTGTATTTCAAAAATATTTTTCAAATTAAAGAGCATTTTAAAGAAACTTCAAACATAAAAAAATGAAACCCTTTTAAACAAGTCCAACAATATTATCTGTAATTTATTTTCTTTAATTTGATTTGGAAAATTGGCATATTTCGAAAATTTGCTCATCTTGCGTGTTTGGTCTAAACCTTAAATATTGGTATAAATAGTCTCGAACCTTTGCATTATTGACGCAATTGATCCTTTTGAGTGGATATTGTCTAAAAGGTTCGTTAGCTACGAGTGGAATGCAATTGCTCTTTTTTAAGGAACAAATATGTCAAACCTAAAATAAAATAAGTTAAAATGTAAAATTATTAAAGGATAAATCACACGTCGAATAAAAATGAAAATAAAACAATATATAATGATTTAAATTGTCCCTCTTAACCATATTGACTTTTTAAAATAAAACTTCAAATCTTTATAAAAATTAAAAAAACAAAAACAAAAAATAAATAAATAAATGTAACTTTAAGTTCAAAGTTTCACTTTGTTCAAGCAAAAGCTTTTACATACTTTTCCTTTAATAACTTTTTGAATGCATGGTCAAACGTGCTCTAAAGCTTTTCATGTAGTTATACTTTAGTGCACTTTATTATTATAAAGTTAAGAGTATAGTCAAGATAATATTCATCTTTGCTACATATACACCTTTATTGACGAAAGTTTGTCATACAGTTTGATCATTTATTTGAATAACAGTTATTCAAATCAATGGTCAAACTACGACACTTTATCATATGTCAACAAAAGTGTAAACAATAAGTGTGCAGGTAGCCTAATTTGATTATATTTGTAATAGTATCAATATATTCAATAAATAACACAATGAGAATTTATACACTGAAAGGCAAAGAATGTGATTCTAGGGACTCATATTTTGACCCGTTTGTTTATATTTTTTTGGACAAAAAAGAAAAATTCTTGGCCCTTCTACTTTTGCCATTTAGTTGTCATTATTTTCACTTGTCACCCTTCAATTATTAGGTAATTGCCAATGGAGTAATGCACAAAATCCGATTCATCTATCACTATTATGTTTAACCGTTATTGTTATTACCATTGATAGTGGCTTCTTCTCTCCTCCTTTGTGTACAGCGGCGTTGGTAACAAGAACCTACAAAAATTAGCAGGGTTTTTCTCCCTCATATGGGTGAGAATCGGAATGAGAAGAAGAGTGAAAATAATAAAGTATTTGAGTGCACAAGCTAAGAATCTAATCTTTAGGGTTTAAGTTGAGATGATCTACCTGTGGTGTATGTCACACACTCCTTGTGTTGTAGGGGTGAGGATTCTAGCTTGTTCCCCTAAAATTTTTGGTGTAATAGTCTCAATCGTCAATAATAACCTTTTCTTAATTAGAGGCCTTTTCCACTAATGAAATAGGTAGCCATTATTTAATTCTTGAAAATAGGCTCCTCTCTTCATTCTCTAGTCTCCAAAGCCTCATATCATGCCATTGCAACTCAAAAAATGTACTAGAAATTTACTTAAATCGTAAATATACAACATTAAATTGAACCATACAATACAAAAGACTAATTTTAGCTTCCTTTTTTTAATCACTGAGAAATAATAGATATTGATTCAGATTGACTCACGGAAACACGCCGATGATCCCTCGTAATTCATGTTGAATCTGATTTATATATTTTTACCGAAATAACTATTATTCTTCTTCAAAAATGTAAAACGAAAAGGTCATAAAAGTATTACAAGTCTATCCGAGTTAGTAGTTTTCGACTGAGGAAGGTATAATAAAAAAAAAGAAAGTCAAATTGGTGAATTCTTTCAAAAGTACTTCACACGTTAGAAGTATGTAACATATTCTATTAGTTGATTTTGAGATGGATGTTTCAACCCTAGGTGAAACAAAATGATGTTGATGTTCATTGATATTTAAAAAATGGACGTTCAAACACGAAATTAATTTCCTATAAATTTACAATTTAATATTTTTGTAAACATTTTTTATTAAAAAAAAATAAAAACAAATAAAATGAAGTGGGGTGGGGTGGGGTGGGGTGGAGAATTAAACATCCGCGTTTCTTAGAAGTAGAAAAATATTATAACAGGAATAACGGTCATGTGTTCGCTTTTCTTTGACGCGTGGGTGATTTCCCTTTCGGCAATTGACAAGTTGGAATAGTCAGAGAGCTGACAACTTGGACTGCCATTTCCTTCAATCAACAAGAAGTGCAAAGAATCTTCAATAATTCTAAAACTTTCTTTTCACTTATAANTTATTATTATTATTATTATTATTATTATTATTATTATTATTATGTAGCAATTTCTTTTAAAAGTACAATTTTATCTAATATTGTGTATCAAATATGTATTTAATGAATTTAACAACTTCAAAAATATTTAAACTATCGTTCTTGCAATCACCAAACGCTTGCAGCTTTGGATCCGGCTCGACGCGATTGCATTTTTTTGGTTGCATTGAATCTTCTAATACAAATAATGATAGCTAAAAAAAAAAAAACGATTCATATAATCGATTTTAATAATATTTATTAGTTCCTTTTTTCCTTACCTAGAAATATTTTGTGACATGTATATGACTTAAAATATGGGTGGCATTCTTGAAACTCTCATATGTAGCAGACAATACGTGCTTAAAAATAATTAGTCCAAAGTGTCAATTTCGATGTGTTGAAAAATCCATAGTAATTATTGAGTTGGTTTGAATGGATTCTTGTTGGCTCTTAAAATAGAATCTTATCAAATTCATGGTCCAATTTGATAGTCGATGCCTTAAGAAATTAATTGTTCTTAAAAAGTAATTGATGCTTCCAGGAAAGAAGGTCTTGGCCGGCTTTAATTGAATATGTATTAAAAAAATCCAAAAATTTCATTTTTTTTATTATAAAAATAGAATTGGAAGCAAAAATGGAGTTTGCTTACAAATTTTTAGGAATGGCAAAAAAAAACCCGCTTAATCGAGTATTCAGGGCGGGGACGGACAATGAATTTTGTCCTGGGGTGGGGATGGGTAATTGGTGCCCTGCCCTGACGCGTTTAATTTTTTTTAATCTTTTTTAGAATTCAATATTTTAAATAGAAAATTTCACGAAATTTCATTAAATCTAATAGAAAATGATTACTAAAATTATTTATCTAAATCTAATGAATGAGAAAAATTTAATGGGGCAAGTACCCTGCCCCGTCTTAAACGGGTAGCGGGGCGAGAGAAAATTTATCCATGTTAATGGATTATAAATTACTTGCGTATTGCATTGTTGATTAGTGACATACATTATTAGTGACATACACTATGCACAACCACCAGGTCTAGATCTTGTTGGTCCCACCAAATTTTGCATAAAGTTGAAATTGTAAATTTAGCTTAAATAATTGTTTTTAAAAGGAATATTATAATTAATTATGATCCCTTGATTGGTTGATATGAGACACGTATTATAATTTTTAAGTAAAATTCTATCTTCAATAAAAAATAGAAATACGATGATTGTCGTCGAACTAACAAATCCGCATTAAGGATATCTGTTTTAATAAGTATGGCACGACAATTCAACATGAACTACTACAATTGAATATAATTTAGGGTTTAGAGTTTAAATACATATGAAATTAGACAAAATTTGACGTACGTACTAGAATTTTGAACCTAGTAACATTGAAAACCGAGTTTTTTTACTTTAGTAGTTGTAGTCATGTACTTGTTCAAGAGGGTTCGTTTGGAAATGCATTTTTTTTTTGTCCTTTTCCTTCTTACATTTTATAGAATAATTCTTCAAGAAAGTCATCTTGTGCCAACTTTTTTTTAGAAAAAAAAACACTTCTAATTCGACAAAGTATTTTCGAGAAATCGTTCAAATAAGTTAAAAACGACTTCCAAATTAAAAAAGAAAAAAAAATTAACTTTTGATTTTTCAAAATTCTCGCTAAACTCGTGGCAATTAGAATTCGAATAGTTGCAAGACTAGAAGGTGGTAATTGATTTGTGTGAGATGGATAAGTATCTTTCCTTTTTTTTTTTTTTTTTTTTTTTTTTT
>CAIGRB010004171.1:76547-92510 GCA_903798255.1 Fraxinus quadrangulata | reverse complement strand
CCAAATTAACACTATTAACTACCTACTTATTATAAAATCCCTCCTTGCTACAAGTTTTCACATTTCACTCTCAAAATTTAATTAATTAACGTCAATTTCTAATTAATTTTGTTAATAAAAAAATATTTTCTACGAGTATATAATGGCCAGTTCATTCAAAATTATCCTCAATAAGCAAGCATCTGAGAATGGATTTTTCATTCCCTAAATCCCAAATTTCAGAATATTCCTTAGAATCAGGGGATAATTTTCTCTTTGAACAAAATTCGCTTCCATTTAATCTCAACGATTCCGAAGAAATTCTCCTTTTTGGTGTGCTAGCAGAGGGCTGCGCGACCATAAGGGAGTCGTCGGAATCCAATTCCGCCGCCAGAAGTTGTAAAGAGGAAGAGGTCACCTCGAATGTGAAGAAAGAAGTGGAAAAGGAAAAATCATACAGAGGTGTGAGGCGGCGGCCGTGGGGCAAATACGCTGCGGAGATAAGGGATTCGACTAGGAATGGAGTTCGAGTTTGGCTTGGGACTTTTGATTCCGCAGAGGCCGCCGCCTTGGCCTATGATCAAGCGGCTTTTTCGATGAGGGGTACGAGGGCGTTGCTCAATTTTCCGGTGGACAGAGTTAAGGAATCGCTTCAAGAAATGAAGTATAGATTTGAAGAAGGGTGTTCGCCGGTGATTGCATTGAAGAAAAGACATTCAATGAGGATTAGAAAGAAGAAAATTAAAGAATCGAAGGCAGAAAATGTGGTAATTTTAGAGGATTTGGGAGTTGAATATTTGGACACACTTTTGAGTTCATCATCTTCAGAGTGTGCTGGAACTCGGTGAATCGTCTGCAAATTCTAAATTTCTTCTTTCATTTCTTGATGATTTCAATTTTTAAAGCAAACACATTTGATTGTAAATAAATAAATGTATCATAGTTTTCAGATAACATCTTTGATGAAAAGTAATTTTGTCGTGTGTCGAAAACAGAATTGCACGTTTACTAATGGTTCGTTTGGCAAGATTTTTACTTTTACTTTTCTACATTTTGTAGAAGAGCTTTCCCTTCAGATTAATTTCTTCTAAAAGCTATCTTACTTAGAAAATTCTCACTTTTAAAAAATTCTCAAAATATTTAAAAGTAAATCTGAAAAATAATTTTTGACTTTTCAAAAGTCCTATCAAACTGACATTGAAGAATAGACCGATATAAGAGCAATAGAGTTGGCAATCATCTTGTCACGACAATGATTTCTAGCAAGTATGTCCGGCTTAAAGGAAGGTGACTTCTTAGCAGCTTGTGTAATGTTATCGTGTGACAGCCACATCACAAGGGGTTTTGTCTAATACCAAGTTGTAATTACTTATCCTATGTGTTTTCTTGACGTGAAAAATTATTTCACACGAAAAGAAAAAGAAAAAATTATTAGTTTCTTGCAAACAATTTTGTTAGTTGATTAGAAAATTTTAAATATTTCTTTAATCCTGTCTGGCACTCAAACTAGCATTCTAAAATATGTAGATTTTCTAGTAAACAACCAAGTATAGAAATTATTAGAGCATAATCAAGAGACTCCTTATTTGTCTTTTCTCAAAATATGTAGAAGTAACAGAAGTAGTAAAAGAAGCATTGGGCCTCAAAGATATGTCACATGAACTTAATTTTTTACATGAGATTCCAGTGGTCTGTTGGCAATTCAATCGTGCAAGAATTCTGTCTTTGATGACAGAACGAAGCACATTGATGTTAGACTTCATTTTATCAGAAATGTTGTATCAAAAGAATTGGTTAAACTTGAAAAGACTGCCACCCAATATAATCCTCCTGATATGGGTACTAAACAGGTTAAGTATAGGGAAGTTTGAGAACTGCCTTAAATCTGCTCAACATTATCCGTCTGAATTTCTTCTTCTGCAGGTACAGGGGCAATGACACAAATTCAAGAGAGTTTCTTTGCACTAATTGAAGTTGGTTCATGTTTGTCTCAAGGTGGAGATGTGTGAAGTTTGATCCAACTTGAAACAATCGAGTCCAAGCCAAAGAACACAATGCCCAACGTTGAACCATACCCACATCCTGATAGCTTATGGATGACACCCTCGGACTCATCTATTGTTTGGACAGCATATACCTGCAAGAACTATTTGTGTCCCATCAATCGTATGCATACTCAGAAAGGTTTTTACAATTGCAACGACTGTTTTGACGTTGCTGGACGAGAGAAAACCCGATGGACCGGCAATGATGGGGGCCTCGACTTCTCCATAGATGAAGTACTTGAAGTAAAGAAGCCTGGCACAATAAGAAACATTGGAAGTGGTGTGGCAACATTTGCTGTCAGAATGGGAAAAAGAAACATAACAATCCTCACAACTTCAATGAATTCAATAATTTCATTGCATCAAGAGGGGTTGTACCTTTGAATCATAAGGACGCTTATTAGGGTAAATCGCCCGAAACAATTAGAGGAGAAAAATAAGGAAAATCTTCTCTAATATCTTCAATCCTTCAAGTTTCTTCAAAATGCCACCCAAGCCGGGTGTCTCCTAAAGCATTACAAACAAGGTAAAATTGAATAGAAATTTGCTCAAATCGACTAACAACCATATGAAATTCAGTGCTCAGTAAGTGTTATATTTACACTTGACATATATCAAAGATGTCCTGAATATATGAGCAAAAACTACCAACAACACGACCATGAGCAAAGTAAATTCACCTCCAAAAGATGTTGGAAGAATGTGAGTATGTTTGGCTAAGCTTGAGGATGAGCAGGAACTTTTGAGTAAAAGATTAATTATTTTAAAAGCAATTATTGTCTTTCGACACAATCTTTTTCAATGATTAGAAGGAAAATATGCACATTTCTACTGATTGAATCTGAAACATGTACATATACAGATTTTATCCTGTTTGAAGTAACTATCTAATTCCTAAGTTGTACACAATTAAAACAGAGAATGAGGAACTGGAGCCTGTCAGGATTTGTTACATCGGGCTATGCTCTGAAGATACCAAGCCCTTGTCTTCCAGATGTAGCTTAGCTCTGCAGAATAAAATACAGATCAAACATTTTCCACCAGCTTTCCTCGTCCTGTTTGTTCTTCATAATGTCTGTAGAGAATAATATTTTTGAAAAAAATCACAATGCACAAGCATTGTGCAGAAGCAAATAATCATTTTTTTTAAGTAAATATGTTCTAGGAGGTACAGAGGCATCTGCTCTACAATATTAGAACATCAAACCTTGATTCAAGAAATATAGGGCATGACCAACTCCTAATTGCTCCACAAGAAACTGCTTCCAATTCTCGAAACTTCAGCTTCAGCTCTTCCTTTTATAGTTTTCTGTTTTCTCTCCTCTGTTTCGTCTCCAACCGCTGCCCTTTTCCCAGTTTCAAGCAAATTCATATTGAACAAGTTGGAGAAATTTATTTTCTTATTCCCGTTAAAAAGAAATAAAGAAAATTGCATGGAAAATTATTATAATATTCAGAGTGAAGAATGTAACCCCATTAAGCCTCAATAAGACCGTAGTCGAATGCGAACTTGAAGGCCATCGTTGCCCAAACACGGTTGTTCCTCTTGCATTTGCTTTGCAGAAGCTATAAGTAAATCGGCACAATAATGCAACTTGATCAATCGAAGCGTTGGTATTTCACCAATACTGCAAGGCATCTCCCAATACTGCAAGGCATCTCCTTCAAATTGTTGCAGTACCTAATGATTAGGCACCGAAGACTTGGGAAGTGGATACTATCGGCTCTCCAGTGCTCCAGATTCAGATCTTCAAGCAGTAAATGCTTCAGCTTAAGAAACTCCCCCATCAGTTGGTTCCCATTCTCGGCCTTCAAAGGCATAATGTTCTAGTTTGAGCACCTCAAGATTGGGTAACGAACCAACAATCTCCATATCTTTCCAAGGAAGACACAAACCGCTTAGAGTTAACTTTTTTATTGAAGGAGGGAAAGCGAGATGATGCAGTAAACAAGGACTTGGTAAACACAAGCGGCATTTTAATGCTTCAAGTTTGTGTGGATGGACAAGATTATTGAGACAATAGTATTGCCAATCAGGTTGCTCCGAAACATAACTAATTCCCAATTTCTTCAAATTCGGAATTCTTTTAAGGAACTCATTGGAACATCTGAAATTTCGTACTAGGGACAATGTTAGTAGGTTTTCCAGAACAATAACAGCATTTCCCCCCTCAAGAGGATCAGATAGATAGAGTGCTTCCACCTGGGCATGTCTTAGTTGTGGCATATTCCATATTGCCACTTCTATTGGTGGGTGAAATGAATATAGAATTAAGGTTTGTAAATTTGGAAGCATGGACGATGATGATATAGAAAACCACTTACAGTCACAGTCACAGGCGAGGTAATGCAAGTTACAAAATAGTGATTCATTCAGTTCACCTGGAATGCCAATGCCAAGTGCTCGCACCATGTCCAATACTCTAAGGGGCCGAGGATTTAGATTTCGTACTGAATGATAAAAATGCCAATCAAAACTAAAAAGGGAGCTCACTGGTAAAGATGATAGTTTTTGGACATCACAAGGAAAAATACTTGTTGTATTTGGATGATCACTTAGGCGGCTTAGACTAGTGCCTTCTGGAATATCGTGGAGACTCTTATCGGTGATACCCAAAAAGTCTCCTTCTTAGCTTCTCTGGTGCAAAAATCCCTTACTATATCATGGATTTTGCATGTTTTAATTTTGCCTATAGAGCTCTGTTCACCAACCAAAATAAGACTTCTATCAACAAGATCCAACAAGTATCCATATGCTACATCTTCCAAGCTTCTAGATCCCACTTGATTTAAGAATCCCTCAGCGACCCATAACTTGACAAGTTTGGAGACAGATATCAAAATCTTATGGAAATATTCCGGTGTAGAGGAAGCAGTCTTTCAGATGATAAGGTAAATGATTATAACTTAAAGATATTGTTTTTGAGCATTGCTCATCATTTGAGATTATTACAGAACTTAAATTTTCAGCAACATTTCTCCAGTAATATAGCGTTTTTGTGGCCTTCGAGAGGAGGCCCCCAATCACAACAATTGCGAGTGGAAGTCCTCCACAATTTTGGGCTATCTTCTTTATTTCCACAAATTCAAGAGGGCAAGAATATTCTCCGAACACCTTTTGACAAAACAATTTCCAACTTCCTTCCTCATTTAGAAAATGCATTTCATGAAGAGGACATGAATTGGCATAAACACCCACATTCTTGAGTCTAGTAGTCAGCAGGATTCGACTTGCATTCTTGTCATTTGGGAATAGTTGTCTCAAATTATCCCAAACCTTTGTATTCCATATGTCATCCATAACAATCAAATATCTCCTGCCCTTTAGACTCTTGTACAAACGCTCCGCTAATTGTTCAGTACTCTCTCTACCAATCTCTTCAGTGAGCTTCTCCATGGAATCTAGAAGGCCAATTATGATTTGTCGCACTTCATAAAATTGAGATATCGTTACCCAAGCATGAGTATGAAAATGAAACAAAATAAATGAATCGTTGTAAACTTCTCTAGCAATAGTAGTCTTACCAATTCCACCCATCCCGACAACACAAACAGTTTCAAGTGCCAATGAATCTCTAACAAGTCGAGTCTTGATCTCCATGAAATCATCTTCAAGACCCACCATGGTGATTTTGCAAACTGGAGGCAGCAGGTCTTGACGAATCAGAAGCAGGTGTACATTCTTGTACTCCAATATCCTCCTCAATCTTCATCACCTGTTGCTTTATGAAATCAATTTCTCGTTTTAATTTCTTCGAACAGTGAGATGAGAATGTTAAGTTGTAATCCGACATTGTAGATTTTGAAAGACCATTACCCCACAAGGGAGATGTTCCAATAAGTTGATCCCTAATGCGGGATTCAATGCGATCTTTTCCCTTTTTCGCTGCAATTATGATTTGGCTCTCAAAAGATTTTAGCTTTTTGCTACTTTTTGTTCAAGAATTTTCAAGAATGTCTTGGAACAAACTAACCTCTTTGAGAAGAGATTCAACTCGTTGTCTATTTGGAAGAATGACATGTTGCTGCTGTAGCATCTGCACAAGAATCCGAGTAAGAGAAGTAACTGCAGCAAAAGCCATGTCTGATCTCTCCCTCACAGTCAAAGATAGTAGTTAAACGACAAAAAGAAATTAAAGCAATTTACAAATCCCAAATACACATTTCATCCGGATTGTCGTTGTGATGCCCCAAATTTCCAAAGGTGTGCTAAGTTTTCAAATGCTTTTTCAATACCGAAAACCCACTTCGAAACATTACCAAAAACTTGCTCAACGAGTGAAGATGTAGCTCAAAACTATCTCAAAAGATGTGATACTAAAATGAAAATTTGAAGGCAAAAAATCTGATTATTAAACCTATTCGTAGCCGCCATCTTTGGCTCATCACTCAGACACGTTTTACGGTTTTTCAATCCGAAGATGCGTTGCGTGGTTCGATATGAATATTTCAAAATGGTATCAAGAACCCACTATGGCCTATGATAAACATAGCCGTAAAATAAGCTGAAAGAGATATGCCAAAATAGGAATTAAAAGGAAAAAACCAGATTATAAAATCAATTTATAGCTATCAACTTTGGCTAATTATGTTGAACTTGCCATTTAAATTATTTCAATCCAAAAGTGTTACAAATTTCGCCATGAACACTTGGTGATGCCAAAAACCTATCCCGGCAAGTGAAAAACAGAGCCTGAAATCTTGTGATTGAAACAAGGTTGTGGCCACTCAAGGAAAAAAAAAAAAAAAAACCAATTAATTTCTTTCCATCTTATTTTCTGTCCAATGAATAATAGAGATCGAAAGGATCTTCATCTGAAAATAGCCGGCAGCAATTTACTTTGGCATTTTCTTTCCTTCCACAGAGCTTGTTATTCTTTTAGACACATTTCTTTAGGAAGAACATCCGAGATCCTAACTGTTAGTTAAAAAGACCTAAGATGTTTTTAACCAGAAGGGGGATTGAATAGGTTGACTCCAATTTTAGGATTAATTCCAGATTAAGTCAGTCAAATATGATTTTTCCAGTTCTGTTAATGATTCTGTTCGAACACACTGATGACCACGGTTATTAAGAGACTGCAGAGGCTTAGAAAAATATACTAAATCAAAAATTGGGTCGGACAAAAGTCTCGAATCGGATGGAATGGGATCCGAACCGAATCGAACGATTCTTCTTAAATTAAATACTCAGACGGATATCAGAATTTAGAACCAACGGATTTTGTTAGATTCGCCCTAATGTTTTTTATATTAAACTAGGCAAATTATTTTATTTTTTTCCTATTTCATTTGCCAACTAGTTAATTGAGCCCAAAATATTATTTTCTTATTCTCCGTCCAAACCCAACTCTGCAGTTCAAATTTCAAAGAATCAAAATCGAATGATCTTAGTTTTTTCAATCATTATGCCGTTTCTCAAATAATCGGAGCTAAGTGGCTGCACCTCTCTTCATCTTACCTTATATTCATTGAATTTCATCCACTTTGATCAAGTTAATTTGAATACATTGGCGAATGAATCTTATTAGAAAACTTTTTATTTGTATATTTTTAAATTGAACTATATTATTTTGTAAGTGTTAATATAGTGTTGCTATAAGAGCTAAAATTAAATATGTCATTAATTGGATTAATGTAGTGTTGTTATAAATATTAAAAAATTTAATTATGGTACGAAATCGAATAGAATCGAACTAAACCGAATGGTTCCATAATTAAATTTAGACCCGATGATTCCATTTATTAAACACCTAAAAATTCTAGTTCGATTTGATTCTCTTAGAACCAAACTAAACATGAAAATCAACCTAATACTAACCTTTTTAAATTTCGTTAAGGATTCTATCAAATAGAAACGTGCATAGTCTTATTTAGACTTGAATAATTAGAAAAAAAAAAAAATTTCTAGCTTATGCACACAGGATTAAACATTAAATACATCCAACATAAAAATAAAACAACACAAGATATAACATAGTAAAACCCCCAAGGGAAAATTCCAAAGGTAAATAAATCCATTATAGGAAAACACGATACAAACATCTCCTCACGCTTTAGAATTACAAATATCATTTAGCATGTCACTCAATAAACTATAAGACCAAATTAAACATCGGAATTAAAAGACAACTAACAACTTTCCCGACAGCCAAACGGAGTGCAATCTAACCCAGCGTGTCTTGATCTTACACCACCCCGGATTACTCTTTCTACAAATCGGAATAAGAACCTCGTTCTTATTTTCACGCCGAAATGCCATCTTCAAAGTGAATTCAATTCACACAACTTTTCGATCTTCAAAGACGAAGTTTAGGATGAACAGGAAGCCGGGAAAATTTTTCCTCTCTTAAGATCTGCAGGTTTTTTCCTTCTGTTTTTAGCAATTCACACTTGTTTTTCTGTTGTTTAAGGCATAGAGAATTCTATGAAGTCATGCACTACATCAAGAAGAAGAAACTTACTACTTATCCAATCCTACAAATGATAGAAATTATCGATATCCTTGAGAGGTAATCAATTAACATTAGTTGAATAAAAAAATATGTAGCCACGCATATTTTCCCAACACTAGCTAACAAAATGGCATCTAACTATGCGTTTACAGACGAGTCTCAAGTGATGCTATATGGATAAGGCCAGGTCGGATGCGATGCAGGGCGAATCAAGGAATTAAGCGAAAATATGAAGAACGCAATTTTGGAATCCACCAAATTATGAAAGAAAGAACCAAACATACTTCTATCAATCAAAAGTACTTGATGTCATGATGAAAGAAACTCAATTCAATTATGAAGCGGCTGTCCTTTTCTTCTTTTAATTAGATTTTTTCAAGCAAAGTCCTACAGAAATGTAGAAGAAATTTATTACCACTATTCCCATGAAAAAGGAAAAAATATAAAAGTAAATTGCATACAAACTTCGTTATTATATTGGAGTGAAGAATATGACCTCATTAAGCCTCAGTGACTAGAGTTGGATATGAACTTGCAGGCCATCGTTTCCCAATTCCAGCTGTTCGTTCTGCATTTCGTTTACTGAATCTATGAGTGAATCAGCACAATTATGCAACTCGATCAATTGAAGTGTTGGGATTTCTCCAATGCAACAAGGGAACTCCTTCAGATGCTTACAATGCCTAATGATTAGGCGTTGAAGTCTCGGAAAGTGGATACTATCAGCTTTCCAATGCACCAGATCAAGTTCTTTAAGCAGTAAAAATTTCAAATTTAAGAATTCCCCTTCAGTTGGTTCCCACTCTGGGCCTTCAAATGCGTAACTTTTCAGTTTGAGCACTTCGAGATTGGGCAATGAACCAACAATCACCATGTCTTTCCAAGAAAGACCACAACGCTTTAGAGTTAACTTTTTGACTGAATGTGGAAAAGTGAGGTTATGCAGGAAAGAGGGGCTTGGTTTCCCAAAAAGGCATTTGAATGCTTCAAGTTTATGTAGATGAACAAGATTATCGAGACAGTAGTAGTGCCAATCTGGTCGTTCCAAATCATAAATGATTCCCAATTTCTTTAAACTCGGAATTCTTTCAAGTATCTCCTTGGAACATTGGAAATTTTGTACTAGGGACAATGTTTGCAGGTTTTCTAGAACAGTAACAGAATTTTCCCCATCAGGAGGATCTGACAGATATAGTGTCTTCACCTTGACATGTCTCAGTTGTGTCATATTCCAAATTGGCACTTCCATTGATGTGTGAAATGAGTTAAGAATTAAGGTTTGTAAATTTGGAAGCACGGAGGATGATGATATAGAAATCCTTTTATTTCCAAGGTAACAAGCGAGGTACTGCAAGTTACAAAAGAGTAATTCATTCAGTTCCCATTGAATACCAGAGTTGTAACCTGTTTTCCCCATGTCCAGTACTTTAAGCGGGCGAGGATTCAGATGATGCACTGAAAGATGAAAATCCCTATCAAAACTAAAAAGAGAGCTCACCTCTAAAGATAATAGCTTTTTGTCATCACAAGGAAAAATATTTGTCCTATTTGGAAGAATACTTAGGAGCCGCACCCTAGCACCTTCAGGAATACCATGGAGACTTTTATCGTCGATATGGAAAAGCATCTCCTTTTTAGCTTCTCTCGTGCAAAAATCCCTTACGAGATCATGAATCTTGCAGGTTTTAATTTTTCCTGTGGAACTCTGTTCATCAACCAAAATAAGACTTCTATGGACAAGATCCATCAAGTATTCATATGCTGTATCTTCCAAGCTATTAAAATTCTGTGGTTCTAGGAGTCCTTCAGCAATCCATAACTTGACAAGTTTGGAGACTAGGATCTTACTATCTTCCGGAAAAATTCCAGTGTAGAGGAAGCACCCTTTCAGATAATGAGGCAAATTAGTATAACTTAGAGAGAGTATTCTTGAGCAGTGGTCATCATTTGAAATTATTACCGAACTTAAATTTTCAGCAACATTTCTCCAGTAATGTTGTGTTTTGGTGGCCGATGAGAGGAGGCCCCCGATCACAATAATCGCGAGTGGAAGTCCTCTACAATTTTGGACTATCTTCTTCCCTACTTCCTCCAGTTCAAGAGGGCAATAATCTTCTCCAAATACCTTGTTACAAAATAGATTCCAACTTCCATCCTCATTTAGGAAATGCATGTGATGAACAAAAGAGTTGGCATAAACAGCCACATTCTCGAGCCTAGTGGTCAACAAAATTCTACTTGAATTCTTGTCATTTGGAAATAATTGTCTCAATTCATCCCAAATTTTAGTATCCCATACATCATCTATTACAATCAAATACCTCCAACCCTTTAGACTCTTGTGTAAATGTTCTGCTAAGTCTCCAACATGCTTTTTATGCACCTCATCAGGGAGCTTTTCCATGGAATCTAGAAGGCCGATTAGGATTTGTCGCAGGTCATAAGATTGAGAGATTGTTACCCAAGCACGAATAAGAAAAAATTCCATAATAAACTTATCATTATATACTTCTCTAGCAAGAGTGGTCTTACCGATTCCACCCATCCCGACAACAGAAATAGTTTCGAGTTTTGACGATTCTCCAGCCAGACGATTCTTGATCTCAATGAAATCACCATGCAGACCCACCATAGTCGTCTTGCCAATGGGAGCAGCAGGGTTGGATGAGCCAGCACCAGATGCACAAATCCTTGCTGCACAATTCTCCTCAATCCTCATTGCCAGTTCAAGTTGCTTTATGAAATCAATCTCTCTTTTTACTTTCTTCAAGAATTGAGGCGAGAATGTTAAGTTGTAATACATAATGCTGGATTCAGTGAGATCTTTCATTTTTTTGGTTGCATTTAGGATTTGATTTTCCAAAGATTTCAACTTTTCGCTGCCTTTCTGGGAAGATTTTTCAAGATTTTCTTGTAAGAGACTAACCTTTTTCAGGAGAGATTCAGATTTTCGTCTATTCCGAAGAATCACATTTTGACGACACTGTATCCGCTTAACAAAATTCATGCGATGAACAGGAGGAGAAGAGTTGGTAGAAGCAGCCACGTTCTCTAGTCTAGTGGTCAGCAAGATTCGACTTCCATTCTTGTCATTTGGAAATAGTTGTCTCAAATCATCCCAAACCTTAGTATCCCATACGTCATCCATTACAATCAAATACCTCCTACCCTTTAGACTCTTGTGCAAATATTCTCCTAATTGCTCCGTGCTCTCTTTATGCATCTCGTTAGTTAGCTTTTCGATGGAATCGAGAAGGCCGATTACGGTTTGTCGCACGTAATAAGATTGGGATATTGTTACCCATGCACGAGTATCGAAATGATACATAGCTGTTGAACTGTTGTAAACTTCTGTAGCAATAATAGTTTTACCAATTCCAGTCATGCCAACAATAGATAATGTTTCAAGTTCAAATGATGCTCTAGTCAGCCGATCCTTGATCTCCAAGACATCATCACGAAGACCCACGATAGAGATCTCCCCAGGAGGCGAAGTAATCATTGGCTGCAGATCTTGTACTCCACTGTCTTCCTCAATCTTCTTCGCCCGTTGGTTTATGGAATCGATTGCTCTTTGTACTTCGATAAACAACTGAGATGAGATTATGAAGTTGTTCTCGCGAATGAGTTGATCCTTAATGTGGGATTCAATGAGATCTTGTGCTTTATATGATGCATTTATAATTTGACTCTCCAAAGATTTTATATTTTCGCTGTTTTTTTGTGAAGAATTCTCAAGAGAATCTCGTAAGAAACTAACGTCTTCGAGGAGAGATTCAATTTGTTGTCTGTTATTAATAATCATACGCTGATGCTGCAGCGTTTGCTCAAGAATCTGAGTAAGAGAAGTGACAGCAGCGAAAGCCATGTCTCATCTCAAACAGAAAATCAAAGCAATCAGACTCTGGTTTGTGTTCAGAATTTGATCTATGTTTGGATTGGATGAAGTCACATCATTCTCAAGAAAACATTTGTATCATCAAATAAATAAAATAATTACAGCCGTGTGGGGGCAGGGGGAGGAATGTGCAAGGATTATTTCTCCATTTCCTTTTTGTTAAAATATGTTTCCCGCTATTTTGCTCCTCGAAAGATCGATTATGTGAACTTCGCATAAAATTTTTAAAGTTGACATGGACAGATTGTGGGTTGGGGGGGCACATCTATTGAAAATTGAACATGCGATGGACAAGAAATCAATAGGCAAAATGTAAACAATCTGTTTTGATTTAGAGAGTGTTTGATGTGGATGAAAATTAGATTTTTAGTAGATTGTGATAGAAATTTTTGAGATGTGTAATTGAAAAATCGTGGAACCTATGAAAATATTGATTATTTGACTTTAATTTAAATTAAAATATGATTTTAATCATAAACAAACAAGTCCTTATATTTTTAGCATATTCAATCAGTCCTCTTAAAAAATTCTTTTTACGGTCAAGTCAACATATTGCCTTTGCAGACAAGAAAATTTCAATGTCACGTTATGCCTTTGTTCGAGTACATTTCTTTAAAAATCTTTTTTTTTTTTTTCTAAACTCATTTTTAACAACATATTTTCCTAATGAAATAATTTTATACGTAAATTCAAAAAATTTCTCTATTTTTAATCACATATTATAAGAAAGAAAAAAAATCACAATTAAAAAAAATCTACTCTCCAAAAAAATGCCCTCAAACAAACCCTATATCACAGTTAGTGGGTATTTGGTGATGATTAAAATTAAATTTTTAGTAGATTGTAATAAAAATTTTTGAAATGTGTAATTGAAAAATTGTGAAACTTATGAAAAATATTGTTAATATTGATTATTTAATTTTAATTTAGATTAAAATATAATTTTAATTCGAAACAAACCAAGACTTATACAAGAAAACCTGACCAAGAAAAAACCTGACCAATTATTGTCAATTTCTATGTAACAATGATATTATTGTCAAAGCTGTCTTCCAACTTCTGAGTTGTCATTGTCGACAACTAATTCTAATAAGGGCTGCATACTTGACAAATAATTATGATTTTTTTTTTTTTTTATCAATTGTAGACCCCTCTTGTGAGGGGTTTGTACACCTGCGTAGAGAAAACAAAACTCTTCTAGAAATTTATCAATCATGCTACACGAAGGATTGGTGATAATGAATTTTTTTTAAGGAAATACATGTCGTTATTTTATTGAATAATTTTTAAAAACGAATGACCATACTAGTTCTAAAGTTGCACCTGTCAAAGTCCCTCCATGTTCAAGAAGTATTATTGAAAATTTAGAATTATAGAATACATATCCATCATTTACATCATTTAATGTTGTAAAATTTATACATGTAACATGATTGTAAAATTTATAAGGTTATGGGGCCTACTCCTTGATGTTGCATTTCCAATAGACTATTGTCAAAGCTGATTACACATTTCAGAGTTGTCATTGTTGACCATTTAATTCTTTGAGGATTAATAAATTAAGAATAATGTGGGATTAGGTAATGACTAATTAAGAGATAATATCATCTAATCAACCTAAGGTTTCCATGTCTCATGCATGAGTTGGCATTCCCTTTTGTTGGTATTTTTTGTCAGATTTCCAATGTTGATTTGTCCATTATAAGTAGAGATTGTGACGCAGAATGAAAAAACGTAAATAATAATAAAGAATCTTGTTCGTAACACGCGAACAATTTCATTTGAAAGGACATGAAAAATATAGAAGTCCACCAAATAATAAAAAATTAAAATATTTATTATTCAAAAAAAGGTACCTAGGATTGTCAAACCCTTAACACATATTTAAAGCTTCAAAACAAAATCCTAATTGGTAGACAAATTCAAATCACTACACATTAAAAGATGCTATCAAAGGTCAAAACACTTGTCAACATTTTGTATTATCGTAATTCTTTTTTTTTTTTTGTCCTCAATTTTCCCATGCCTTTGAATCTGACGCAAACATTCTTACCATTTCTTCACGCTATCGACATGCGTCTCCTCCATCTCCCCTGGCCCACACAACCAACTCCACCATTTTCCCACGCAACAAAGAAATCCCAAAACCTAATTCCTCCAGCTTCGACCCGAGATCGTAGCTACTGTTGCCAAGAATTGCACGAAAATTAGTATTTGTGCAGATTAAGATTCATCATATTCTTGAAAATTTGATTTCTTCCCTTCTACCCTTATATATATTCATTTATATTAATTCTTTTCAATTATATGATATTGTTTTGTGTACTGGATGCTATGTTGGGGAGATGGAGCAGGAGATTAAATTTGGTTTGCCTATTATATTATTTTTATCTTAATTCTCTGATTAATTTGTCACATATAAGGGTCGTGCAAAAATCATGAAAATTGTGACATTTGTGCTAATCGAAGGCCAAATAAATGCCCAAATTGAGTGATGATGAAAAGGAAGTTTGAGATTCTGTGTGCGGAGGTGGTGACGATGGGGATGAGGTGAATATGTCGAGGTACGGGTTTAATTTTTTGCTTTTAGTTATGTAAATATGAAAACTTCATATTCTATTAGTTTAGGGTTATAGTTGGTGTATTTATAATAATTAAAAAAAGGGGAGGGGAGGGGAGCGGGGGGTCAAGTCTCGTGTCTTTGTGCACCACAGAGATACAGAAACAATCGTGTTCGCGTCGTGTCCGGACATCGTATGTCCGTGTCCGAACACCGCGCGGACACGAGCCCGTGTCCGGACACAGTGTCTTCGTTCAGAATGAAGTTTTTTTTTTTTTTTTCACAATGCATTTGCTTGTTATTGATTAGTTTAAGGTTAGAGTTGGTATGTTTATAATAATTAAAAAAAGGGGTTCAAGTCTCGTGTCTCCGTACACCACGGAGACACATGTGTCCGCGTCGTGTCTGGACATCGTGTGTCTGTGTCCGCGTCATGTCCGAACACCGTGTGTCAGTGTTCGGACACCACGCGGACAAGACGCGAACACGACACCCGTGTTCGAACACCGTGTTTCCGTTTAGAACGGAGGTTTTTTTTTTTTTACACAGTGCATTCGCTTGTTATTTGATTAGTTTATGGTTAGAGTTGGTGTGTTTATAATAATTAAAAAAAACTGGATCGGATCTCTTGTCTCCATGCACCACGGAGACACCCGTGTCTGCGTCGTGTCCTGACACCGCGCGGACACGATACTCATGTCCAGACACCATGTCTTCGTTCAGAACTAAGTTTTTTTCTGGTAATCTTGGGATGCTTTGTATATATAGCTCTATATTCTTATTTTTTGCAGGATTCCAGAGCTCAATTTGTATTGGCTAGTTGAACTTCGTTGGTTAAGTATTCATTGCTATTTTTTTGTTGGATTTGTATATTGAGCGTCAATATATATTAAATGCTTTTTGAATAGACTTTTGGTTTCTATAGGTAGTGATTGATTATCAGTTTATTTTTGTGATTTCAATTTATTGAGGTGGGATTTAGTCTTTTTTGTGGATTATTTTTCCTCTTTTGATTTACATAGGATG
>CAIGRB010004171.1:58157-76504 GCA_903798255.1 Fraxinus quadrangulata | reverse complement strand
ATATATATATGAAATGCTTGCTTTACACACTTTTGATTTCAATTGATGGTCATTGATTATGAGTTTATTCTTTTGTACTGAGGTGGGATTTAATCTAATTTCGAGAGTTTTTTTTTTCATTTTTCGATTTACGGAGACTGGCTTTTATTTGATTGAATAGGAAGTAATTTTGTGTTTGTGCCACTGTAGTTGTTATAGATTATCCCTACAATTGATTTTATGGTTAAAATGATGACATCTTGATTTATCTATGGACTTTTTGAATCTCTGTCGCTCACTTTTCATGGTCATGATCTCATTGTTGATTCTAAACTAGAATTTAATTACGATGGGTGTGTTTTGACTTCACAACTCCAGGATGTTGTACTGTGTTATATCTTTAAATCTCCATAGTCTATTTTTGATACTCCTTATTTTCAGACAATATGGTTTACTAGGGATAAATGGATGTGGGAAGTCTACTCTTCTTTCTGTAATTGGGTGCCAAGAACTTCCCATTCCAGAGCACATGGATATTTTTCATCTTTGTGATTGTTAGAGATCTTATATGGTCTTGGATTTAACAAGAAGATGCAAGCAAAGAAAACACGAGATTTTTCTGGTGGCTGGAAAATAAGGATTTCTCTAGCAAGGACACTATTCATATACCCCACCACATTGTTGCTCGATGAACCCACAAATCATCTTGGTAAGCTTGCTGAAAAATATTATTAGATCTTAGTTGAAAAAAATATTATTGGTAGCATTAAAAAAAATTCCTTCATGAGCACACGGAGGAATTTTTTTACCAATAACAATTTCTCAGCTTTTCTTTAATAGATATGTGGTAGGTATGTGTAGGTTCTTTTGGACTCCTAAAATGCTGAACTTTCTATATTTTTTGATAGGTTCTTTTGATCTATTTTGATTTTGATTTCGATTTCATGTGTTTCATGAGAATTTTCCTTATTGGATGTTCGGGATTATGAACACTTATTTGGTTTTGTTTGTTATCTCATGTGTGTAGGGAGGATATGGGCAAGTCATAATATACTGATATTTGATTGTGCTCGCATAAGGGAAGCATTTGTTGAGATTAACAAGCTGATCCTAAGTCAAAGAGAACCATTGATTCATTGACAATATTGACGCAAAAGTTTGGAAGGAGAGCTAACGACATGAAGGTACAATTCTTCTACACATTAGTTAAAATTGTTGGAACTTTTTCTCAATATCAAGAAAGACAACAATGCATCAACTTTGTGGGAACTGTTATTTCGATGAGATATGATTTGGAAAAATATAACACTGAGATTTAATTTTATCAAATAACAAATAGTTGCGTTGGCTGAATCTAGACGATATTGTTAAAAATTTTGATCTTTTATTTTTTGCATTTATTCTAACTTTTGAGACCTCTGGCCTTTTTGTTGATAAAATGGATGAAATTTGTTGAATAACTTCACATTTTATAAGTAGTTGCATTAAATGTTAATGAAAAAATTCAATGTACTATCAAGATATTTGATGGAAGAACCAAGTTAAATTTGGCTTCTACTGTGCTTATACAAGTCTCACTTGCTTGCCTGCCTATTTTCACTTTAGGAGTTGTAATTTAGCCATTAACTAACTGAATGCGTCTATATAGAAATAGGCTTGGTCTAGGCCCTAACCAAATAGGTTGAGCAATATTTAGATGGGCACACTATACTTAACATTTCTATTCAAAATTATTATGTCAAGTTCATCTCTGGATGAAGCACCTACTTTTTTCTTTTGAGCGTGACATTGTTGAAGGCAAAATATTGCACAAATTTTTTTCTATTAAATCTTTATGTGGTATACAAACTCATTTAGTAATTTTCATTTTATTTATCTTTCTAATTAACAAGGAAAACAAGAATCCTGTATTTTTTTTTTTTTCTTGCTTGAAGTTTCTCTCAACATTTCTAACATCTTGAATTGTGGAGCCATGTAGAATGCATATTAGCAGAAGTGGTTTGTGTAATTAGCTTTTATTGACAATGTCATTTATATATTGATTTTAATGTATTCTTTTTGTCCAGATAGCTACTCTTGCAACTTATTTTGGACTTGGCCAGCAAACAAATAGGCAAGTGTACTTTTGCATTATTCTATATATGCACTTTCCGACCATTGCAATAAGCACGCGTTGATATTTTCTATTATTACGTTTAGGAGCTTAGATGATGTTAGGGTGAATCTTGAAGTTCTCAAATACTTTACTTTTGCATTATTCTATATATGCACTTTCCGACCATTGCAATAAGCACGCATTGATATTTTCTATTATTACGTTTAGGAGCTTAGATGATGTTAGGGTGAATCTTGAAGTTCTCAAATACTGTGCAACTGTGTTATTCTTGGTAATTTCATGATTTTTTTTATTTGTCATTTATTTAACTGGATTATATGCTGTTGAATTATTTAATTTTTTACATGAATCTAAAATTTGGCAAATTAACCATTGATTCATCTATCCGGGCCAAATTAATAAATATATTTTCCTTCCAATTCTATTATATTCTTATGACCTCATTTAAATGTCACTGAACCAAATTCTCTTCTTTCCTTTCTGTATATGTTCTGAACTAACAATGTTGAACTCTATAATATGACATCATTTCAAATAATCAACAGGTCTCTAAAGCTCCTGAAAAGGAATAAAAATGAAGTTTCATCAGTTCCATTCAATTTCATCTGTATGGATTATTTGTGCAGCTTCAACTTGACTAAGCTGCCTTGAAAATGAAGTAGTTGCTCAAATATCTTCATCCCTGGTTCCAGCTTCCAACAGTCAGTATGTACATGCCTGATGTATAAATTTTCTTCTATCTTTTGGTTCAGAAGAAATTAAAATTTGAATGATTTGATTTATAAATATATGAAAATTATTGTTTGTTCTGTTTCTTGATTTCTTCCATGGGATCCTCATGTGGAGATTAGAAAAATCATTTGACATTAAATGTATAGAAACAAAATGCTTTTGATTTATTTTTCCAACCATGCGCTGCTAACTTATTTCTTCATTTCGAGTAATAAAATTGGACAACATTGTATGATTTACACTAGAAGATGAAAGCTGGTCTCACATAGTGTTATGATTCCGCACACGTTATACACTATGTAATTTCTTCTATTAAAATTGTGACTATGAACGCTGTTCAGATTGCTCACATTTACTTTAGAGAGAACTCATACCCAGTTTCTTCTGTGTTTCATGAATTTGTAGTAGACCAAAAATATATAGAATGTGATATAGCATCTATTTCTAATCTTTTTAGTTTACTTTTTCAATTGTTTAACATTGAATAACACTTTGAGTCATTAAATTTTGATATTCTATTTGACCTTGTGTATTAGGAGGAATGTCTACAGAGGCTGCAGCAAATGGATAGATGTTGCTTATGATAGTTTAATTATCGAACATCGGGTATCATCCTTTGGATATTTTCCTTTTAATATTATCCAACTAACGTGCGAAGCACGTTTACCCCACTGGTAGTACTAGAAAGATGCAAAAATAACGAAAATACCATTAAATTAATTCAAAACAGAAAAAATGCTGAAATGGACCCCTAAATAATGGAATTTGACCGCAAAACTTTGACAATGTTGGCCATATGGCAATCATCACTCGAGAAAACTATAGAGGGTTGAAAAACACTTCAAAATTGTACTAGTTCACGTACATATAAAACCTAACTAAAAATTATGCATGTTCTCGTTGGCATTTTTATTTCTCCTCTTTTCCAATTGATTTATGATTTCTCTTTTAAGTTTCTCATCATATTGAAAACATTTGGATAGATAGGGAAGGAGTTGATGAATTAATCAATAATACTACTACAAATTTCTTATCAATTTGAATGATAAATTTATTGAGTTAGCTAACCATCCTCTCAAATAACATTTAGCCATGTTTTCATAAAACTCATTTTTTTCTCAAACTCATTTTTAATTATACATTACACGAGACTCACAACTTTTATCAATTCTTTAACCACATATTTAACCATTTTTTTTTATCAAAATCTTCTAAAATTCTATTTTTTATCCAAATCAAATATGGACTTTATCAGCGTAGTACAATAGTAGGTTCATTATAACTTAATGGATGGCTAAGTTTTTTTGAAAGTTTTCAATATTAGATACAATTAGGATGTGTTTGATGGAACTTTCGAAAAATTAAAAATTATTTCTGATATTAAGAAATTACTTTTAAATATATTTAAATAAATTTTTGAAAGTGATATATTCATCTAGAAATACGAGAAAGTTAATATAAGATAACTTTCTTAAAAAAATATTTTACAAGAAGTATTCCACTCTGTGTAAATATGCCCATATATATTAAAGGCGACAAATTAATTAATCTTTGTTTGACTTGAGTGAGTATAAAAATCATAATAAAAGGTGAACAAGGTCATATTGTCGGGGTTAATAGAATTGTAATTATTACATTGAAGAAGTGCTCCAAAGAGGAATAATTCAAAAGAATTGCAAAAAATAAATATCAGCAAACTTTCGGCTATGATATTTGGTTGCATGTGTGAAGAAAAACACCAAGATTATTGATAGTGATACTTGATGCAGGTCCAATCTCAAAGGTCCCAATTAAAAGTAGGGCTACCCATTTTTATTTTTTTTCACCATAAAATAATAGTTTCAAATAGGCTATGAAATCGACCCAACCCATTTTTGAATTTCTTTTTTTAAAAAAATAAATATTAAAAAAAATTTGAAGGGTATTTTAATCATAAAACTGACCAAATCAAATCGAGCCAAATTGATTTCAGAAGTTTGTTTGGAAACGATCAATTCCTAAGCCATTCTTTATTCCCTCTCGGTTGGTCGAATTATAACTAATATCGAGTCAATTTCGAGTCGAAAAGTCGGTTAGATGATCGAATTGGGCCTGAACCAGACCCAACATGTCCCATGCCCATCCTAATTTCGAAGGAAAATCCATATTTGGCTTCAACTTTTTTATTTTTCAATTTTCGAAGAATTCCAGCTCTACCGTGGGGAGAATAGTTAGGAGGGTAAAATTCTATGGACACTTTTTTATACATATGTACTGATTTACGGAAGAACTTTAAAAGATTATAAATTTTAATGAATTTCGTGAATTTAAATAGATTTTCATAGGGTTTATAAGAATCTCATTAAAAATGATAAAATTTTAAAAAAGTTGCTATATGTATTTTTAAGTTTGAAATCCATCCAAATATTTTGCAATCCATTTATTAATGAAATCTTTATAAGTCAACAAATTATTGAAAATGCCTATATTTTAAAGGATTTCATTGAATTATATTAAAATTTCAATTGAGAACACTTAGATTTAATGACTTTTAAAATCCTTCGAAATCTCAGTTGGGGACATACTCGTTGAATACGGCGGTTGCAAAAAATTAAAAAAATGGTTGATTTTTTAGCCCCATTCGATAGGGATTAAATTTTCTAAATCAAAGTAAATAATTAATTTGAACTACATATTTAGTGAGTTTTACAACTACATATTTTATTATTTTTTTTATCAAATTTTGCTAAAAATCTTATTTTTAATCTTCACCAAACATGGGCTAAAAGTTAAATATTTTTAATTGCCTTTCGTGTTTTGTGATTCTCTAATTATAAATAACAAAGAAAGGTCAGTCAGTCACAGCAAGTCTACAAATAAGATCCAACAAATATTTCTCGTTAAAAGTGGGGTATATAATATAATGAGAAACTTTCTTTGTCAAATTTAATTATTTTTTTAAATTCCTAACACTTAAATCGATCCCAGCAAAATAAAATATTTGACAGAACATTGCATAATTTTTATTTTTTATTTTATCTATGTTCTCTTCTTTAATACTATTCAATATTGTTTAAGCTTCCATAATTATATAAATTTTAATAAAATAAATGTAGTAGACATTATAGGATACAAAAACATGGCTCACAAGGAATAAATAATAAAGCTATACATTTACATAAGAGCACTAATAATTATTGACAAATTTAAAAACTAGACACTTCATTCAACGATGAAAATATAAACAAATAAAAAAAAGGATGAAGATTTTATAAATAACTAATCACCTAATAAAATATGTCAAATGACTATTATGCCCTTTTGTTGGAATTAATTGAATTTAATTGAGTTAAATAATTAAATGTGACATTTAATTAAGTGGGTCACTGCAATTAATTTGGGTGAATTGAAAAAGTCTCCAATATAGGCCCAAAAGTAGGTAAGCCCATTTTAAGTGTCTTTAATATCGTAAGGAATCCCCCATCGAAAGTTTACAAAAAAATAGACTTGTTTATATAGTGGNTCCAATCAAACCTAACCCAATTCAATAAACTAAAAAATATTAAAATAAAAATTAGTACTTAAAACCAAAAATCTAATGATCAAAGTTCTCTTCCGCCTCACGTCTCTTTTGCCTCTCATTGCTACTCGTGCACTGGCTTCTCGACTCGATACTTTGATATGATTTTTGACTAAATACTTGAATTTAAGGAGGTGATTTACATTTTTAGTATTTAGTACTTAGATTGAATTCATTTTATTCAATAAGTATAATATGTAGGTATTCAACATGTATTTAGATTGACTTAAATATGTATTTAATTTGATCATGATATAATCTATTTAATAGGTTTTACAACATTTTTAATTTATATTGTTCTATTGGAATGGAACTTAATTTCACGGACCGTTGATACAATTTCAATCGACTTCAGGCTTTTTAAATCTCATTTTTTAATGCAATTGAAATTAATCCATATTCAAATGGTATCAAACTTTAAAAAATTGTTCAAATTCAACGAAAAAAATTTCAACCATTGGGCCCATAAAAAAAATTGTCAAACAAAAGAATAACTAGGTTTAACTTGAATTGGACTCAAGTCCAAACCAATCAACCCAATCCACGCCCAACCCTAGTCTTATATATGATTAGAAATCCCACATCGAAAGTTTACAAAAAAAAATAATAATAATAATAAAAAAAAAATTTATATAGTGGGATGTGTGAACAAGTTATAATTTAATAAGTGACCTACAATTTGGCTAACTTTGGCTAGCCAAAGGCTAGCGAACTAGCCACCACTAGAGTGGTGCTTTGCACCACTTGCGCTACGCCCCGACCCCGGCTCCAATCCTGTACACAAAGTTTGCATTGAGCGCTTTAGAGGCGCACGTACACATCGTCGCGAGGAAGTGCGAAGCTTTATAGTTTTCAGAAATGGATTCATGGTTTGATGACATGGTAATAAGAGGCTCAATGACTTGGCATCCTAGGTGGCGTCACTTCGTCTTGCGTGGCAATTGGTTCAGTTGGATATACGCATGGCATCTGCATGGCTGGTGACTATTCAGAAATTGGTGAATAGGTATGATGAAAGAACACTACACTTCATAATTTAATCTGGACCGTCAGATCATGAAATTGTGCGATCCAATGACTAAAACGAATTAGACCAAGTGGTGGACCAATTCATGAAATGTCACACACACATTCAATGAGACACTTAATCTCTATAAATAGAGACCTCCAAATTCGTTTTTTACTACACCAAATCAATTAAAATTCAATTGATTTCTAAATTCACTCTCTCTCTCTCTCTCTCCATCCAAATTCTTTCAAATATATTCGTAGTAATTTCGTTCAAGTACGATCATTCTTTGGTTCGACCAATAAGGTTGGTATTGTGCAGTATTGACTTTGGAATGAGTGTTGTATCTTAGAAGACAGATGTCCATAATCTCGTTTGCACTTTATTGGGAGGCGAAATTCTATCTTAAGGGGATTTACTTTGGCCTACATCGCTTCATCTACTGCATTTCATTTTCTGTTCATTTTTTTTTATTCTTTCGATTGAGAAAGTCGAATTTACCACAACACCTTTGACTTTCCAGCTAGAGAACGCTGACACGAGGATTTAAGACAACAATCCCGCTAAATTGGCATATATTGGTATACAGAAATAAATAAACATATCGAGAAGGATCTTCAATAAATGTCGCGTGGAGCAAAAAGCGTGCTCTAGTTTTGGCTGGTGTGTGAGGAAGAAGCGTAAAAGGAGGGGAATATACCGATGAAGATTCCGGTTGGTAGTTCTATATAAATAAATACTCACCACCTTCCTCCCATTTATCAATTTCACCTCCACACGTATATGCTCACTTACAAAGTTTTCAACATAGATAATCACAGGAGTTTCTCTCTCATCTATTTTTTAATCATATAGTTTTTAAGATCCACCCCTTGATTTTAGGCTGCTTTTGAATTGGATTAGTAGATTTATAGATTTAGCCCCTGTTTGGTTAAGTTAAAAATTAAAGTTCGATAAAATTGATGAAATATATGATTAAAGAGTTGATGAAAATTGTGAATTTCATAAAATATATGATTACAAATGAGTTTTCAAAAAATGAGTTTTTTAGAAATTGAGAAACAAACATGGACTTAGGCCTTGAATATGTAGATCGGTCTGGATTTTCGATTTTGCAATCAAACTAACTCGATCGAATTAAATTAATATTTTTAAAGATTAGATCAAAATCAAAATTTTTAAGTGACCATGCACCATGATAAAGATGTATCTCAGTGATCGCTGAACTATCTCAGGTGCTACTACTTAGCCTATGTTTGATAGAGATTACGTGGGGTTTAAAGTTGTGGATACAATTAAATGTGTTATTAAAATTAATTATTGATTTTGATTTAATATTTTAATTAAATTTTAATCCAAACCCAGCACAGGGCTTAATAATTGAGTTTAAAGATGTATTTCAATTGTCACTGAACTATGAACCATGTTACACATTCATTATTTAAGTCGATGCGGTTTCTTGAACCTAACAGACTTTTTACTTGAGTGATGAATGAATAATACGGTGTAGATCATATACTTACATTTTTAAGTTCAATTATCAAATAATAAGCAAAGTTCAAGTAAGCATTGGGCTACATTTTAACTTTGGTTCAAAGTTCGTTGAGCTATTTAACCCGAAATCAAACTCGGCCCAAACTTCGTCTTTCGCCATTGAAGTGAACCCTACCCCTCGCCGGAGCGGTGGAGTTCTACACGGGCCCTGCACCACCATTTCCTCCTCTCTAGCTACCATTCTCACTAGCCACCAACACTCTTCTATCGTCACCGAGCCTATCAATTGTACAGAATCGTGGCTCCACCTCTCTTTTGAATTCTGTCTTTTGATAATTTTTATGATATCACTTAGCATATTTTGCCCACTTTGTGATCCGATTGCAGCCGTGATTTGGGCCAACCGAACAGACCTGATTTGATCAAAGTCCTAGAATTTAATTATTGAATTCCATCATGGAATCGGAAGGTAAATCTAATGTTGAACAATATCTTTCTTATTTTCCATTCCAAAGATTTGTTTTTTTTAAAATGTTTTTTCACACGAGAGAAATTTTTTCCTTTTCTTTTCAGGGCAAAGATCACCAAATCCCTCGGCAATTCTGGCTTCCTTGTTGTGCAAAAGAGCAAAGCTCCATGAAGAACTTCGAAACATCGAAAAGCAGGTCAACTAAATTGCTGTTATTGGAGGAAACATTTATTTATGTCAATTTAGTCTTCAACACAGGCACGGGTAAAAATAATTTATTTATTTTTTCAAAAGCCTACCATGTTCTTAATCTTTATAAAGGGGTAGCAGCAAGACCTTGAATACCTTGTTGAGCCGTCTTATATCTGCTTAAGTTCTTACAGAGGGTGCACTTTTATTTGTTCAAGTCGTTTTCAACAACATATAGGTTTATTTAGGTATATACAAACTTGTTATGTAATGTCTCTTTAATGGGTGTTACAGGTCTATGATATGGAGACGAGTTATTTACAGGATCCAAGCCAATGTGGCAATGTCTTGAAAGGTTTTGAAGGGTTTTTGTCATCCTCCAAGAGCACTACACTGTAAAAGAATTTGATTTGCCTTTTTCTTTTTCAGTTTGATGCAGTTATGAAGTACTAAGTATATTATGCTTAGATTTTATCATTAACGCCTAGTTTTTTTTTTTTAAATATGGAAAACATTGCCTGATTGAAATATTTTCCATGGAAATTGGTTTAACTGAAGAATTTTCTGTTGTTTCGTTGATATATGAAATTTTCTTTTCCATTGGGCGGCATGGCTGCTGGCAATGGTGGGTGGAGGTGGGAGACTTTGTTGTGGTTGAATTATTGTCTAATGACGTCATATAACGAAAAAATTACTTACTTAACTTGCATGTTTGCATGTGAAATATTTTCACGTTAAAAGTCAAAACCTAAATGTATGCTGAAGTTAAACTGGTTAATGGTTCCTACTGCAGGAACCTTTGGGTCCAATATCAGCATCCGTTTAAGTCTTTGTTCACCTCTATCCTCATCTAAAAGCGTAGAGTCTATTAGATAGAATCAAAGGCAGGATAAAGATGATTGTTTATCATTTCCATGAAAATTATTGCTGGAACGTGAAACTAAATGAACTACAACTATTGTTATACAAACACCATTCATCTGCAAATCAACACTTCTTCTGAAAAAAGTATGGACCTGACAAGTTATTATTAATGATGATGCTGGGTGAAATTTGATTGGATTTGTAATTTTCATGCAAATATTAAGGTATAATTATCCATGAAACTGTATGTATCACAAGTGCGTAGGTTCAGTTACCTGCAGCTGTCATTGCTTAATTCTTCATTGTCTTTTCCTACTTTAGAATGATTTAGTGTTACATGTTTTTTGGCTGCAGCTTGAAGCGATCCAGGAAGTTCCAGCCTGAAGATAGGCTCTTCTCATTATCTTCAGTGACCTCACCAGCTGTATGAGTTTATACTTGCCTATTCCGCATTTTTGTTTCTGTTGTCAGTATCATTAAAAATAATGTTCAAGATCAAGCATGAAAGCAAGTCATCATACGTTAGGAGTGAAATCAAATTAGTCTGACAATTGACGTTGGAAATTGTCGTATTTCCCCTCATATGTATAATTCTTGAGCTTATAGCACCGCATTCTGTATTCAAAGTTTGTGTATATGATATAAATTTTGGTTGGAGTATCATCTATTGGATCTATCCCATTTTGATCCTATTTTCATTTTGTCTGTCTCAGACTGAAGAAGTTGCACGAGATGGAGGCATATCTGCAAATGGACCGTGAGTATTTAACTTTGTCACTATAATCTAAATCATGAATGCTACTTGTTTTCATATCTTTTTTGTTCACCTGCTATGCTTCAGAGGAAAACCAAGAAAGGGTAGAGGCCCAAGAGATGCAAAGAGAAGGCAGTCAAGTGAAGCCGACTTTGACTATGAAGATGATCCCGATATGATGTAGTTATTATTTCCTATACATTATTAGAATGCCGAATTTTCGCAGGATGTTGGATGATATTGCTATCCATTTTTCCGTTTAATTCATGTTTTTGGATGGCCATCCAACTCTAGCCAAAGTAGTGCTTTTGGCTGTTGTAAAGATAATTTTACCATAAGCTCGAATTTTCATAAATAATATCTGCATCATCTTTAATGTGTACATAAGGTTCTTCTCTTGAAACAAAGTTGAGCTTATTGTTATTTTGCTGGTTAATATATACTTGTCATGATATTACTAATGCACCAGGTTAGAGGGTCACTGGTTTGATCGACAAATCATTATCGGGTCAAAAATATAACAAAATAATTTTATTTAAAGAAAAAGAGGCATAAATATATAAGTACATATACGTAAATTCATGAAAATGCAATCTCAGAATTTAGTCAATGTTTGACGACCATTAAAATTTTTTTTTTGTTTTTTTTTGGGAGAAAATAAGTTTTGAAATAAGAGGAATTCCCCAAGTACAGAGAATTACTCGCAAGGGCTTAACGCCAATCCCTATGTTAAGCCTATGTGAGTAATTTTTCGTACGTATAACATATCTCTTTAAATAATGATATTTTGAAAAATGTGTGATTAGAAAGTGGGGAAATATTTTGAGTTTAATGATATTTTGAAAAATGTGTGATTAGAAAGTGGGGAAATATCTTGAGTTTATGTGCAAAATATTTTATCGTGGAAATGCATAGTTGAAAATGAGTTAGAAAAAAAAAAAAAAGAGTTTTAATTTAATGGTTCTCAAACGGGGACTTAACTAACTTGACAAACTCCCTCGACGGCGTCGTTTTTATTTACATTCAAAATTTCCTAGGCTTCCTTCCCTTCCGAAGGCACAAATCGGCAAATTCCGATTCTCGCGGCGGAATTTTCAGTTTGCCAAATTACAGCATGAATCTATTGGTCTCTCTCTATCTAATGACTTTATCATTTTCGTAGCTTTACATATAAAATCTCCTACCCCATCTTTACTACTGGGCATTATTTGGGCTTTTGAAATTCTTGTTCATTTTGCAGGAAAAGATAAAAATGCCAAAGAAAAAGGCAAATAATCCGCCGCCCCAAGTCCCAGTTTATTGGATTGAGAATTCAGATTCAGTGTCTCGACATTTTCAGTTCGAACCTGATGGTCAACTCTTGGTGAGTCCACTTTATACTTGCTTCACACTAGTTCTTGCTAATTTTTGCTATAATTGTATCTCCTATATGTGCATGTTTCGTGTTTAACCAAAATTTTGCTCGCCCATTTAGCTAATTTCTGTCAAGAATTCCGTTTTGTTTTACAGCATTTGTTGTTATCATTTGGTCTTGCATTCTTGAGGTAGGTATCAGATGAGCATAAAATTTTCTGGGGAGAAAAATGTGGTATCGCTAAAAAATCTTTAATGGGAGAAAAACTTGTTTCTTGTTCCTTTTGTGGGGTTGGATTGATTTTTAAAAACATCTTCCTTTGATATTGTGTCACAAACAAAGAAACAAGAAAAAAGGGGAAAATATGATGAGGGTGAGATGGTGGATAGTGTTTGTGAAGGTGGTGATACCGCTCCTAAATACCAAGCATGAGAGAGTGGTTGATTTGTGTTGATATTGAATAAATTACGAGCCTGAATTTCAATATATTGGTGTTAAATTTCACTCTGGAGGAACATGATTGGATGACTAATCTTTTCTTTATCTGCTTTCCCTTGTGAACGCCAATTGAAATTCTTTTCAGGTGAAGATGGTTGATGATTCTAGACCTGTTACCCATAGAATAGTTGAATCTTTTCTGAATAAGTTCTTTCCTTCAGGATACCCATACAGGTATAATATGGTTAAATCCCTTTCAGATATGTTGGCCATACTTTATTTCATTAGTTTAAGTTTCTGCATATTCAATCTGCAGTGTGAATGAGGGATATCTTCGATACACACAATTCCGTGCCTTGCAGCACTTCACAAGTGCAGCATTATCTGTATTATCAACTCAGGTCTCTTCAGATATTATGAATTTTATATCTCCTAATAGTGCGGAGTAACAATTTTCAATTCACTTAATGCTCTAAATGACATCCCTACAGCATGAACATTTCTAAGTTTACTTACTCCCTCCCAGTCTCTGCTATTTGCAGCAGGCTTACGGCCTACTCCTGCACAGGCTACTGCTGTTAGTTGGGTATGATTTTAGTGTTGAACAACTACATGGAGTTTTAGAAATGTTCCTTTTTCATTTGGGCTCTGCTACATCCTCTGGATCACATGCAGATATTAAAGGATGGCATGCAGCATGTCGGGAAGCTCATATGTAGCAATATGGGTGCAAGGATGGACTCAGAACCAAAACGCTGGAGGATTTTGGGTTTGTATTTTAGCTTTTGGGCATGAAGTCTCCTATTTTTACTCTGTCTTGTTCCCTTGGATTGTACTTGCTGCTACTGTTTTTTTTAGTCGTTCGATTACGTAGTGTTGTTTGTCTTTTTACAAGATATATAAAAGGAATGAACCTTCCTACTTGCAGCAGACGTTCTCTATGACTTGGGTACTGGTTTGGAAGTGCTTTCTCCTTTATGTCCACATTTATTTCTTGAAATGGCTGGTCTTGGGAACTTCGCCAAGGTTAATTGCATTTTACTTTCTCTGAAACTTGTATGATGATTCAAGTTTTTTTTGCTGATATTTTATTTAAGTGATAATATTGAGATGTGAGGAGGAAAAAACTCATTGTGTGGCAGGGAATGGCAGTCGTTGCAGCAAGGGCGACAAGATTGCCTATATATTCTTCATTTGCCAAAGAAGGAAATCTCAGTGACCTTTTTGCAAAAGGTGAAGCCATCTCGACACTCTTTAATGTTGTTGGAATGGGTGCAGGAATTCAATTAGCTTCTACTATTTGCTCAAATATGAAGGGAAAGGTACTATAACTCCTCACTGCTATCTATGTGCATTTTAGACTTTTAGCTTAGGGCTATTCTAACTTCATATTTTATTTTTTAAATAAATGAATCAATTACAAGTATTTATTATTTAATCATTTAAAAGAAATGCAGGTTAATGTGTCGTGTTACTTTGGGGAATCGGAATCACTCATAATATAGCCCCATTATTGTGTCCATGAATTGGGTTGGCAAACTGGTGATTAGCGATCCAGTGCTTGCTAGACTCTTGACCCACTCATGATATAGCCCCCTTATTTCTTCCGGTCTCCTTGTCTTTGACAATCTCTCTTCTCCTACTTTCCCTTTCCCTTTCCCTTTCCCTTTCACATTCTGCATCTGCTTATCTCCATTGAACTATGAATTACCATTAATATGTGGTTGTTCTGGAATGCTGTCCATTGTACATTATGATTACAAAACCAAGTACAGAAACTAACAAATCTGTTCTTTTTACGTCTCTCACTATCCATAAGTTTTGTTATGAAGATATGTAAAATGCCAATGCTTTTTCTTTGCTTCTTGGCTCTATATCTAGTCCACTTAGTACATAAATTGAGCTTACTAAAATAGTTCGCATTCAGTTTTGCTGAGTAGCATTTGTCGCCGTTGATTACACATTTTAAGAATTTTCTATCCAGAGATGGATAGTTGCTCTCATTGTGTCTAGTATCTTGCAGTTGGTGGTTGGACCTCTTCTTTCTCTACTACATATTTACAGTGTCTGTGAAGAGATGCGAGCTGCTCCTGTCAATACTCTGAATCCACAGAGAACTGCAATGATCGTGGCAGATTTTGTGAAGGTCTGTTACCAAATGTGCTAGCCTGAGATATTTTATATATTCAGAATGCGAGCAACTTATATTTTTCCCAATATTGAAACAGACAGGTAAAATTTCTAGTCCTGCTGATCTAAGGTATGGAGAAGATCTCTTATTTCCTGGCCGACTTATTGAGGAAGCGGGAAATGTTACAGTTGGAAGGCCTTTACACAAGGCTGTCAAGCCTTCGGAGCTTCACCAGATTAAAAGAACATTTCCCGAGGAAAAATTTATTTTACATATCGGAAGTAGATGGACGGATATGATATTGGAGCACAACGCGACTGGCGAAGATGCATTGAGGGGGTGGCTGGTTGCTGCCTATGCTGCAGATATAGAAAAGTCTTTTAATCTGTCTACTGAGATTGCATTGCAAGATGCGTATGAGAGGATGAATAGCGTATTTTCTCCCTTTCTGTCGGAGCTGCAGTCTAAAGGGTGGCATACTGATCGGTTTCTTGATGGAACGGGATGTCGTTTTTCTTTTTAGTGTCATGTAGTACAAGGTAAAACCTCTGCTTTTTCAGGAAATTTTGCAGGTTGTATTCTTAAGAAATTGTTTATTTCATGTTGGGACGAGAGAATTGTAGCCTACTTATGTCATTATAGGGAATTATAATTAGTAAATAAAGAATTTGGACATGACGTTGCCATTCTTGACAATATAAAAGAAATGTTTATTTTGTCCAAATATTTGCTGTTCTTTTCGGAGTTTCTACTTTCTAGCATTGTTTTCTACTTAATTAATTCCACTTGAATTAGATTACTACAAATTAAGCAGATTATTTCCTTCTATTATTGGTGGATACCAGACCAGTTTACATTTTATCAAGTGCGGATAATTTATTAAAGATCAGTACTTGTCTATGTGGTAGTTGGGCATCCAGTCACGAGTCTCACTATCGACTAGACTCGTGATGATCATCGACTGATACAATATTAATTTTCTTTTTGTCTTTCTTACTCATAATACAAGTTAAACTTTATTTTGTACTAATTATACAGTAGATTATATAAAGCATGGCAAGTATTAAATAGAAAATACAACACATCGAACAAAATTATATGGTGTAGCTAAAAATCAGATTTTTTAGTAGATTTTGATAAAAGATGATAAAATGTGTAGTTGAAAATTTGATAAAAGTTGTCAGTCCCATGAAATGTGATTAAAATTAATGGTTGACTTTAACATTATTTTTTATCAGAATCTAAGTTATATCAAACATGGCTAAATAATATTTGAAGAGTGTCAAAATTACATGACGATGAATAGCATTACTTTAAAAATAATTTACAGAGCAAAAAATCATCTTTAAAAAGTTACAATCGACGAGCCAAAATTTCTTGCTCCTGCAACTCAGCCCGGAACCTGGCGATAAACTCTTCAGCTCTCTCATTAATTCCATTCATATGCGGTGATGCCACCAATGATTCCCACATATCATCTGCTTCTTGCATGCTCTCGTCCTCGAAGGATTCTTGCAAATAATTACTTTTCTGATTATAATCAGAACTACTTGATGAACATTTCTCCTTATTTTCACTTGATTCTTCCACTTCTTGCTCTTTGACTACAGATACAGGTTGTATAAACACCTTATCAATGTACAAAGGAGTTGTTCTTTGTGGTAGATGACACAAGCTGTGACATTGAAAACCTAAAGTAGCAGGTTTTTTGCGTTTGAATTTCTTAGGTTGAATCGAAAGGTTTGGTTTTAGCCATGAAAGTTTCTTGGAAGCTTTTCGGGATCGGGTTTTCTGTTCCTTGATCGCTTTGGACTTTTGCAGTCTGAGTTGAAATTTGCTGGTTATTACCTTCCATACTTCTCTTGGAGACAAGAATCTTCTCAAATTCAAGCAAGACATTAGAGATACAGAGAGAGAAGATTGCTGAGCAAAAATGTAGGAGCTTCCTTTTTTTATATATAGTGGTCTGAGGTAGAATTATTCTTGGATAATTAACAATAAAGAAATTAAGTAGCTTAATTAACTACTTAATTCTTACGCTAAAGTGATCAAAAAGACGTACTGATTCCTTTTAATGAGATGACAAAAAAAACTGTATCAACAAATTAATATAATATTAATAGATAATCACTAGTTCTTTAATTAATTTCAGTGTTTAAGGCTATTGTTTTATTTACCATTTGTGTTTTTGAATTAAATTTGACATATTTTTGGATTGTTTCCTATTATTCGTGGATTGTTCCGTATGTGTTATTACGAATCAATGAATTATTAACCTCTAAGTTCAAGAGTATTCTTAAAATCAATGCGTTTTAGGAATGTTCCTCATTTGTATTCATTTTCATTGCATTAGATGTCGAGTTGAAGAGGTTAATTATTGTCATTGTACGAAATCCATATGCTATGGGGTTGGAAGAGAGGCAGGAAGCTCGTACCTAAATTTCATTAAGGATAGTTTAGGATTTTTGCATTTGTAATTTCGATTTTGCCTTGATTTTTCTCGTAAATAGAAAGCCATCGTTTTGATCATTACCAAAAAAAATTAGAGATTAGAAAAAATAGGATTTTCTCTTGTAAATTTCTTTTTATTATGACGAGTTACTACAGCGGCGGACAAGTACGTGGTGTCACATTGATATGAACCTCTATAAATTTTAAGTATTTTTTTGTGTCTTTATTTCCTTAACGTGATTTTATTACTTCTCAACATGTAATTGTTATATTGACTGATACATATTTAAATGAGGCATTATTATGTACACACTGTCTTGTTATTACTGAAATAGTTTTCTAGTTAATTCATTAAAAGGTATAGATATGGATAATATTAATTTTCTCGTTAAATATTAATTAGAAAAATCTGAAGAGCAGACGAAAAAGAAAGAATAGATAAGAGAGTGAGTGAGTGAATTTCCTGGGAAATAAAATCATATTCTCCCCAAATAAGATATTTTCTTTGATTTTGAGGAAAATATGATTACGTGACTAAAAGTAGGAAAATGGTTTTCATGGAAAAGGAAATGTCAATCAAACAACACAAAAATAGAAATATGGATAAAAAAAAACACATTTTTCATGAAAAATATTGACAATAAAACGCACTCTTATTCTTTACATGAAAATGCATCTGCTTTATCATTTCCCACTTGCAAAGATTCTAAAATAGCTTGAAACTTACGTTTAACCCACAAGATTCAATATGGGTAGGCAAACACCTTTTTTAGCATTTATACCTTTTTTTTTTTTTTTTTTTTTTTTT